>DVQO01000052.1:0-40316 GCA_018231785.1 Danaus gilippus
GGGTGAGGTTTTTGTAGTCTTTACAGGCCAGCTCGCAGGTTTTGCACCCGGTGCAGCGGCTGGAGTCAATATAAAATCCATACTGAGTTGTCATCGCTTACTCCTTACGCCTTCTCGATCTGCACCAGATTGGTGTGCTGCGGGTTGCCTTTTGCCAGCGGCGACGGGCGGTGCGTGGTCAAGGTGTTGATGCACGAACCATGGTCAACGCGATCGCCGTTCATGTTGGCATCATGCCAGGCCCCCTGGCCCATAGCGCTCACGCCGGGCATGATCCTTGGCGTGACCTTGGCCGGAATGCGCAACTCGCCGCGCGCGTTGAACACGCGAACCATGTCGCCGTTCTTAATGCCGCGCTGGCGGGCATCGACAGGGTTCAGCCACACCTCCTGACGGCAGGCGGCCTGCAGGATATCCACGTTGCCGTAGCTGGAGTGGGTGCGCGCCTTGAAGTGGAAGCCGAACAGCTGAAACGGGTAGGTGCTGCGCTCAGGGGCGTCCCACCCCTCAAACGTCGAGGCATACACCGGAAGCGGGCTGATGGTTTCATCCTTGCCCAGCTCCCATGTACTGGCGATAGTTGCCAGCGCGCTGGAGTAAATTTCGATTTTTCCTGACGGCGTTTTGAGCGGGTTTGCCTGCGGATCTTCGCGGAATTTTTTATAGGCCACAAAGTGTCCCGCCGGATCTTTGCGTTTGTAGATCCCCATTTTTTTCAGCGCGTCGTAGGACGGCAGCAGCGGATCTTTTTCGAGCATTTTCGCATACAGATACTGCAGCCACTGCTCCTGGGTGCGGCCTTCGGTAAAGCGTTGATAAATATCCGGCCCGAGGCGTTTCGCCACTTCACTCATGATCCAGTAGATAGGCTTGCGCTCAAACTTCGGTGCGGTGACGGGCTGAAGGAAAATCAGATACCCCATGTTGCCCGCATAGTCGTTAGGAATAATATCTTCCTGCTCTACGGTCATCAGGTCGGGGAGGAGAATATCCGCGTACTTCGCGGACGAGGTCATAAAGTTGTCGATGACCACGATCGTTTCGCATTTACTTTCATCCTGCAAAATGTCGTGGGTTTTGTTGATGTCCGAGTGCTGGTTGATGATGGTATTGCCGGCATAGTTCCAGATGAATTTGATTGGGACATCCAGCTTATCTTTGCCGCGCACGCCGTCGCGCAGGGCGGTCATCTCCGGGCCTCGGGCAATCGCATCCGTCCAGCTAAAGCAGGAGATCTGCGTCTTCACCGGGTTATCCGGCAACGGCATACGTTCGATGGTGATGGTGTAAGTCGATTCACGGGCACCGCTGTTGCCGCCGTTAATGCCGACGTTACCGGTCAAAATCGGCAGCATCGCGATCGCGCGTGACGTCAGCTCGCCGTTAGCCTGACGCTGTGGCCCCCAGCCCTGGCAAATATAGGCCGGTTTCGCCGCGCCAATTTCCCGGGCAAGCTTAATGATACGGTCCGCAGGAATGCCGGTGATGCGCGATGCCCACTCAGGCGTTTTCGCCGTTTTATCGTCGCCCTGACCGAGAATATAGGCTTTGTAATGGCCGTTGGCAGGCGCGCCTTCCGGCAGCGTTTTTTCATCGTAGCCGACGCAATAGTTATCGAGGAAGGGCTGGTCGACGAGGTTTTCATTAATTAATACCCACGCAAGACCGGCCACCAGCGCGGCGTCGGTACCTGGACGGATGGGGATCCACTCATCTTCGCGTCCGGCGGCGGTGTCGGTGTAACGCGGGTCAATCACGATCATGCGGGCGTTTGAACGCTCGCGGGCCTGCTCAAGATAGTACGTGATCCCGCCGCCGCTCATGCGCGTTTCGGCCGGATTATTGCCGAACATCACCACCAGTTTGGTGTTCTCAATGTCCGAGGTGCTGTTGCCGTCGTTACTGCCGTAGGTGTACGGCATCGCGCAGGCGATTTGCGCCGTGCTGTACGTGCCATAGTGGCTGAGAAAACCGCCGTAGCAGTTCATCAAGCGCGCCACCAGCGAGGCGTAAGGGGAGGAGCGGGTAATATTGCCGCCGACAATCCCGGAGGAGTAATTAATGTAGACCGCTTCGTTGCCGTACTTTTCCACGACGTGTTTGAGGCTGTCGGTGATGGTATTCAGCGCTTCGTCCCAGCTGATGCGCTCAAACTTGCCTTCACCGCGCTTACCGACGCGCTTCATCGGGTAATTCAGACGATCGGGGTGATTGATTCGACGACGGATCGAACGCCCGCGCAGACAGGCGCGAACCTGGTGATTGCCATACACGTCGTCGCCGGTGTTATCCGTTTCGACCCAGTACACTTCGTCGTCGCGAACGTGCAGGCGCAGAGCGCAGCGGCTTCCGCAGTTAACCGAGCAGGCCCCCCAGACGACCTTATCGTCAGCAGGCGTGACGGCGTTTTGTACCGCGGCGGCGGCACGCTTCAGACCAAATGGCAGCGATAGCCCACCGGCGGCAAGCGCCAGCGATCCTATTGCCGTAGATTTCACCAGAGTTCGGCGGCTAATTCCGCCGTGATGTTCAACATCAGACATGACTCACCCCATCATTGTAATTAACTATTATTTTCACCCGTGATTACAACCGGGCTAATGATGGGGTGAATGTTACTTATTTGGGGGTATTAAATATTAATCCTCGTCAAGGGAAAGGGTATTGATAAGCAGAAAATTACTGAGGCTCGCTCGGTGCATTTTCCTGCGTACCCGCGCCACTTACGGGATAGTTACCGCTGCTTGTGCGGGTGTACAAAATTTTAAAGGTATCGTTGGCACAATGCCCAACAACCTGTGCATCGGGCTGGTCGGCCTGATCGTTCGGAACAATGTTGAGCGTAAAGCCTGATTCAGGCACGCCGTTGTTAATGATTTTCTGCTGAATATCGCTTTTCACGCGCTCGCAAGAATCCGGTGCAGCCAGTACGGCCGGTGAAGCACTTAACAGCAGCAGGGCGGTAGTCCAGGTTAACCGTTTCATCTGTAGCTCCTTTTCTCTGTGTGTAGATTAATTTTAGCAGGGATCGTGTAAACAACTGTATTTGCTAATATGATTGGGAATAATCTCTCTGTATCGGTAAATGATGTGAAGAAATATGTAGCGATAACCCTTCTGGCGACAGCGCTGGCAGGGTGTGACGACCACTCCGCACCGCTCAGTTTTACGCCGGAGATGGCGAGTTTTTCAAATGAATTTGATTTTGATCCCCTGCGCGGACCGGTGAAAGACTTTACCCAGACCTTGTTAAACGACAAGGGTGAGGTGACGAAAAGGGTCACCGGAACGATGTCGGAAGAAGGCTGCTTCGATACCCTGGAGCTGCACGATCTGGAGGCCAATACCGGCGTGGCGCTGGTGCTCGATGCAAACTATTACGTCGATGCCGAGACCCAGCAGCAGAAGGTCAAGCTGCAGGGAAAATGCCAGCTGGCGGAGCTGCCTTCCGCAGGCGTGACCTGGGACACCGACGATAACGGATTTGTTGTCGCGGCCCACGGCAAAGAGATGGAAGTGAAGTATCGTTACGATGCGGATGGCTACCCGCTGGGCAAAACGACCGTATCGGGCGATCAGCATCTGTCGGTGCAGTCGACGCCGTCGAAGGATCTGCGCAAAAGAATGGATTATACGGCGGTAAGCCTGCTCAATGACAAGCCGCTGGGTAAAGTAACGCAGAGCTGCGACTACGACAGCCGCAATAATCCGGTGAGTTGCGAGCTGGTGATTGCCAATGACAGCGGAAAAAACGCCGTTGAGCGCAGATACACCATCAAAAACACGATTGAGTATTACTGAGTGAACAACCGCGCAGGTTACTGCGCGGTCGGTTTCAGAAGGGTCGAGCCTGAGGCTTTATGTTCCGCCAGATGCTGATGCTGGAAGATACACATGCGGATGGTGTTGCGGTATTCACCGTTAATAAAGAACTCATGAATCAGCTCGCCTTCCACCATAAAGCCAAGCTTGCGGTAGATGTGGATCGCCTTTTCGTTCTCTTTATCAACAATGAGATACAGCTTGTAGAGGTTAAGGACGTTAAATCCGTAATCCATGGCCAGCTTTGCCGCCCGGGAGGCGAGACCTTTTCCCTGATGTTCAGGGGAAATGATGATCTGAAATTCCGCCCGGCGGTGAACGTGGTTAATCTCAACCAGCTCGACCAGCCCGGCTTTCTCGCCTTCGCACTCAACGACAAAACGGCGCTCGCTCTGATCGTGGATGTGCTTGTCGTACAGATCCGACAGCTCGACAAACGCCTCGTAAGGCTCTTCAAACCAGTAGCGCATCACGCTCGCATTGTTATCGAGCTGATGGACAAAGCGCAGATCTTCACGCTCCAGCGGGCGGAGCGTGATGTCATATCTTGCCGCCATTAGGGTGCAACCACACGGCCTGTGCGGCGATCCAGACAGCGCAGGGTGTTTGGCTCCCAGTAGGCGTTGGTGTTGGCGCTTTGCTGGCATTTATCACGCGCATCAAACGCAACATCTTCTTTATCCCACTCTTTCTCGGCGCGTTTATTCACCTTCTGACGAAGACTGCGGGTGTCATTCCATTGTTCCTTGTCCATGGCGGCGTTCTGACGGCTTTGTGCGCTATCACCAGACTCAATGATGAGTTTGCTGGTTTCAGCGGAGGCCGTATTGATCATTGCGCACGTTGACAGCGCCAGCAGGGCGGTCAGACAAAGGCGTTTGCTTAAAGTAGTCATAGCGTGTTCCTTGAATAGCGGTGCAGACAGGCAGTATAACCCGTTCGAATTCTACACCAAACCAAAATGGCGACATACCCGCACAGCAGATATGGAAAACGTCATTTAATTATCGCGTATGATGGTTAAATCAAACATCACAGAACGATAAAAATGCTCAAAACGACACTGCTTTTTTTTGCCACCGCGCTGTGTGAAATCATCGGCTGCTTCTTGCCCTGGCTTTGGCTGAAGAAGGGGGGAACTATAGCGCTGTTGATCCCGGCGGGCATTGCGCTGGCGCTGTTTGTCTGGCTGCTCACCCTGCATCCCGCCGCCAGCGGGCGCGTGTATGCCGCTTACGGTGGGGTCTACGTGTGTACCGCGCTGTTGTGGCTGCGCGTGGTGGATGGCGTTAAATTAAGCCTGTATGACTGGTCAGGCGCGCTGATTGCCCTGTGCGGCATGCTGATCATCGTCGCCGGTTGGGGGCGCAGCTAGCGCCCTGTTTTTGTGATCGCTCGCTGATTTTATGATCATTATACTTGTATGGTAGTAGTGTAGTTGCGTAAATTTCCTGCATCACAACGAACGATGTAAGGAACCGGATTATGAAGATTGTCGGGGCTGAAGTTTTTGTTACCTGCCCGGGGCGTAATTTCGTCACCCTAAAAATTACCACCGATGAGGGGATCGTTGGCCTGGGCGATGCCACGCTGAATGGACGCGAGCTGTCCGTTGCCTCTTACCTGAAAGATCATCTTTGCCCCCAGCTGATTGGCCGCGATGCGCACCGCATCGAAGATATCTGGCAGTTCTTCTATAAAGGCGCTTACTGGCGTCGGGGGCCGGTCACCATGTCTGCCATCTCGGCCGTGGATATGGCGCTGTGGGATATCAAAGCCAAAGCGGCCAACATGCCGTTGTACCAGCTTCTTGGCGGCGCATCGCGCGAAGGGGTAATGGTTTACTGCCACACCACGGGCCATACCATCGACGACGTGCTGGAAGATTACGCCCGCCATAAAGAGATGGGCTTCAAGGCGATCCGCGTGCAGTGCGGCGTGCCGGGAATGAAAACCACCTACGGTATGTCTAAAGGAAAGGGGCTGGCGTACGAACCCGCCACCAAAGGCGACTGGCCGGAAGAGCAGCTGTGGTCCACGGAGAAATACCTCGACTTCACGCCGAAGCTGTTTGACGCCGTGCGCAACCGGTTTGGCTTCAATGAGCATCTGTTGCACGACATGCATCACCGCCTCACACCGATTGAAGCGGCGCGTTTTGGCAAAAGCATTGAAGCGTACCGCATGTTCTGGATGGAAGACCCGACGCCTGCCGAGAACCAGGAGTGCTTCCGCCTGATCCGCCAGCACACGGTCACGCCGATTGCGGTGGGCGAAGTGTTTAACAGCATCTGGGACTGCAAGCAGCTTATCGAAGAGCAGCTGATCGACTACATCCGGACCACCATTACCCATGCGGGCGGGATCACCGGGATGCGTCGCATTGCGGACTTTGCTTCGCTCTACCAGGTGCGTACCGGCTCGCACGGCCCGTCGGATCTCTCGCCGATTTGTCACGCCGCAGCGCTGCATTTCGACCTGTGGGTGCCAAACTTCGGCGTACAGGAATATATGGGCTACTCCGAGCAGATGCTGGAAGTCTTCCCGCACAGCTGGCGCTTCGATAACGGCTACATGCATCCGGGCGACAAGCCGGGGCTGGGCATTGAGTTCGACGAGAAGCTGGCAGCGAAATACCCGTACGATCCGGCGTACCTGCCGGTTGCGCGTCTTGAAGACGGCACGCTGTGGAATTGGTAAACGAGGAGCGAACGATGAAAAGCATAGTGATCCAACAGCCCGACGCGCTGGTGATTGAAGAGCGCCCGATCCCGGTACCTGCCGCAGGCGAAGTGCGCGTCAAAATCTCCCTGGCGGGCATTTGCGGCTCAGACAGCCACATCTACCGTGGGCATAACCCGTTCGCCAAATATCCGCGCGTGATTGGTCACGAGTTTTTTGGCGTGATCGACGCCATCGGCGAGCACGTGGAAGTGTCCCGTCTTGGCCAGCGCGTGTCGGTTGACCCGGTTATCAGCTGCGGCCACTGCTACCCGTGCTCGGTGGGCAAACCTAACGTCTGCACCTCGCTGGTGGTGCTGGGCGTTCACCGCGACGGCGGCTTCAGCGAATATGCCGTGGTGCCCGCCAAAAACGCATGGCCAATCCCGGATGCCATCCCTGATAAACATGCGGTGATGGTTGAGCCGTTTACCATCGCGGCCAACGTCACCGGGCAGGCAAACCCTGGCGAGCAGGACGTGGCGCTGATCTACGGCGCAGGTCCGATGGGGCTGGTCACCGTTCAGGCGCTGAAGGGCGTGTATAAGGTGAAACAGGTCATCGTGGTCGATCGTATTGACGAGCGGCTGGCGATGGCGCAACGCAGCGGCGCGGACTGGGTCATCAATAATGGCGAACAGTCTCTGCAGGCTGTGCTGGAAGAGAAGGGCATTAAACCTACGTTAATTATTGATGCTGCCTGCCATCCGTCGATTTTACAGGAGGCCATTACGCTGGCCTCTCCGGCGGCGCGTATTGTCCTGATGGGCTTTTCCAGCGATCCGAGCCAGATTGTTCAGCAGGGCATCACCGGCAAAGAGCTGTCGATATTTTCCTCGCGCCTGAATGCCAATAAATTCCCAGTCGTGATCGACTGGCTGGAAAGAGGGCTTATCGACCCTGAAAAACTGGTTACCCATACCTTTGACTATCACCACGTTACAGACGCAATCGAACTGTTTGAAAAAGACCAGCGGCAGTGCTGCAAAGTCTTGCTCACGTTCGGCCAATAATAATTCACGCGGTTAAGAGCCTGCGCAGACAGGCTCTGAGTGGTACGCATCTTACCTTTTAGAGATAGCCATTATGACTCAAGCACAACCTCAACGATCCACGTCCGACCTGGTAAAAGCCGCCGTCTCCGGCTGGCTGGGCACCGCGCTGGAGTTTATGGATTTCCAGCTCTACTCGCTGGGCGCCGCACTGGTGTTCCATGAAATCTTCTTCCCGGAACAGTCCGCCGCGATGGCGCTGATCCTCGCAATGGGCACCTACGGCGCGGGCTATATCGCGCGTATCGTCGGCTCCTTTATCTTCGGCAGAATGGGCGACAGCATCGGGCGTAAAAAGGTACTGTTTATCACCATCACCATGATGGGGATCTGTACCACCTTAATTGGCGTGTTACCAACCTACGCGCAGATTGGCATTTTCGCGCCGGTGCTGCTGGTCACGCTGCGTATCATTCAGGGCCTGGGCGCCGGGGCGGAAATATCCGGGGCAGGGACCATGCTGGCGGAGTACGCGCCGAAAGGAAAGCGCGGCATTATCTCCTCGCTGGTGGCCATGGGCACAAACTGCGGCACGCTGAGCGCGACGGCGATTTGGGCGGTGATGTTCTTTGCGCTTGACCGCGAAGAGCTGGTTGCCTGGGGCTGGCGCGTGCCGTTCCTCGCCAGCGTCGTGGTGATGATCTTTGCCATCTGGCTGCGAATGAACCTCAAGGAAAGCCCGGTATTCGAAAAAGTGAACGATGCAGAAGCTGCCGCACCGCAGGCCGTACATGACACTTCTCTGGGCGCGATGTTCAGAAGTAAATCGTTCTGGCTGGCCACCGGGCTGCGTTTCGGTCAGGCGGGCAACTCAGGCCTGATCCAGACGTTCCTTGCGGGCTATCTGGTGCAGACGCTGCTGTTTGATAAAGCCATCCCAACCGATGCGCTGATGATCAGTTCAATCCTCGGGTTTATCTCCATTCCGCTGCTGGGCTGGCTATCGGACAAGGTGGGACGCCGGTTGCCTTACATCATTCTCAACATCTCGGCGATCGTTCTGGCGTACCCGATGCTGTCGATCATCGTTGACAAGAGTTATGCCCCGGGCGTGCTGATGCTCTCCATCATCGTGATTCACAACGTGGCGGTGCTGGGGCTGTTTGCCCTGGAGAACATCACCATGGCGGAAATGTTTGGCTCGCGAAACCGCTTTACTCGCATGGCGATTTCGAAGGAAGCCGGCGGCCTGGTCGCGGTGGGCTTTGGTCCGGTGCTGGCAGGGATCTTCTGCAACATGACCGGCTCCTGGTGGCCTATTGTGGCGATGCTGGTGGTTTACTCGCTGATTGGGCTGGTCTCTGCACTCCTGATGCCTGAAGTGCGCGACCGTGATTTGAGCGACGCTGAAGATGCTGCCGAAGTGCCTCAGAAAGAGCGTGCGGCATACGGGGCACTCTCCACCCGGCGTTAATGGTTTATATGTTATGGGATATGTCACACAACTTATTGTTCATGTCACACCACATGGCAAAAAGTTAATATAAATCAATATCTGAAATCGACGTATCAGTATGGTTGATGGCAGTCCTTTTTTTCTCGCTACTGCCATTCTAGTTGGTGTAGTCAGCAGGCGCTGTCGCTCTTGCCGGAGCGGCAGCGGTTCTTAGCTTTCTAATTTAACGAGTCACAATCATGGAAAATCGGTTATTACAGGCGAAGGCCACGCTGCCTCAGTACGATCGTGAACGCCTCAACGCGCGTATTGTTCACCTGGGCTTTGGCGCATTTCATCGCGCACATCAGGCGGTCTACGCCGACATTCTTGCCGCAGAACACGACAGCGACTGGGGATACTGTGAAGTGAACCTGATCGGCGGTGAACAGCAGATCGCCGATCTGAACGCGCAGGACCATCTCTACACCGTGGCGGAAATGTCTGCCGACGCCTGGACCTCCCGCGTCGTGGGGGTGGTGAAAAAGGCGCTGCATGCCCAGGTTGATGGGCTGGACGCTGTCCTGTCGGCGATGTGCGAACCGCAGGTGGCGATTGTTTCGCTCACCATTACCGAGAAAGGGTACTGCCATTCGCCTGCCACCGGGCAACTGATGCTCGATCATCCGTTTATCGTGGCGGACCTGCAAAATCCCCATCAGCCAAAATCTGCACCGGGCGTTGTGGTTGAAGCGCTGGCGCGGCGTAAGGCAGCCGGCCTGCCGGCCTTTAGCGTCATGTCCTGCGATAACATGCCGGAAAATGGTCATGTGATGCGCAACGTTACCTGCGCCTACGCACGTGCCGTCGACGCTGAACTGGCAGACTGGATCGATGCCAATGTTACCTTCCCGTCAACCATGGTCGACCGTATCGTCCCGGCGGTCACGGCCGAGACGCTGGATAAAATTGACCAGTTGACCGGCGTTCGCGATCCGGCTGGGGTGGCCTGCGAGCCGTTCCGTCAGTGGGCGGTGGAAGATAACTTTGTCGCCGGGCGTCCACAGTGGGAAAAGGCCGGCGCTGAGCTGGTATCAGACGTTATTCCTTTTGAAGAGATGAAGCTGCGTATGCTTAACGGCAGCCACTCGTTCCTGGCCTATCTCGGCTATCTGGCGGGTTATCAGCACATTAACGACTGCATGGAAGATGCGAACTACCGCAAAGCCGCTCACGCGCTGATGCTGAAAGAGCAGGCCCCAACGCTGAAAGTGCAGGGTGTGGATTTAGGCCATTACGCCGATCTGCTGATCGCGCGTTACAGCAACTCGGCGCTGCGTCACCGCACGTGGCAAATTGCGATGGACGGCAGTCAGAAACTCCCGCAGCGTATGCTTGATTCCGTGCGCTGGCACCTGGTCCATCAGCAGCCTTTCCCGCTGCTTGCATTGGGCGTGGCGGGCTGGATGCGCTATGTCGGCGGCGTGGACGAGCAGGGTCATGCCATCGAGGTAAGCGATCCGCAGCTGGCGGCGATCCAGTCAGCGGTAAACAGCAGTGCAGAAGGCGAGAGCCGCGTGAAAGCTCTGTTGGGTATCGAGGCGATCTTTGGTAAAGAACTGCCGCAGGAAGCTGTTTTTGTCGATGCGGTAATGAACGCGTACCAGATGCTGCTACAGAAGGGGGCGAAGGCCACGGTGGCGCATTACGCGGTGCAGGGTTAATGCTTTACATGCCGCCGTTCGCGGCGGCATGGCTTTGTGCCTGTTAGTGCATTCCCAGGCGAATCAGTTCAATCGGCTCAAATTTACCGTCACAACCTTCGACTTCCACCGTTTTGCTGCGACGCACCTGTGCAGCATCCAGCCCGGTGCTGTGGATCGCTTTAATAATCCCCGTGCGGCCCGTGCCGTTAATCATTACGCGGCTGCCGGTGGTGATTGCGTTGCGGTTACGGTCATATGTCATCATGGTAATTTCTCCTCTCTAACCTATCCGTTACGGCGCTATTCTGACCGCGCCATTCACGGGCACTATAAATACGCCTCTCTTTAACGATTGTTTTTGTTTTTGATCAAACTCACACTTTTTTCTTTATTACGGCCCGCGTTGACGCTTCTGAACCGCTATTTACAAAACGGACAAATGTTTTCATGAACTGATAGGTTACCCGCGTTAACGTTGAGGGTTTGTTTATAGTGCGAATGGCACTTTGGTTACAGGAAATACCCCTTTCATCTGAATTAAGGAGTCAGGCTTATGTACAAAAAGATTTTGATGCCTGTTGATGTGTTTGAAATGGATTTGAGCGACAAAGCGGTGCGTCATGCGGCTAATCTCGCCAAAGCGGAAGGTGCCTCAATCACCCTGGTTAATATCCTGCCTGTCAGCGGCCGCTCGTTACTGCGCGGGTTCAATGCGGATATTAAAAAGTTTGAAGAGTACATGACCACCGAGTCTGATAAAAAGATGACGGCGTTAAAGCGCTTGTTTGATATCGACCCGGAGAAAATTGAGTGCAAAGTGCGCTTTGGTAGCGTGCGCGATGAAATTATTAAAATGAGTAAAGAAGGGGATTATGACGTGATTGTTATCGGTTCGAAAAACCCGAGCATCACAACCCATTTACTCGGCTCCAACGCAGAGTCTATTCTGCGCTACGCCAGCATCCCGGTATTAGTTGTCCGCTAACGACCTCGCCGCAACCGTAAGGGGGCGGCGAATATTACTCTTCGCTGAACCAGTCGCTATTTTCCTGACGAATAAGCTGCACGGATTCACTTATTTCCTGCAGGTGCAGAGTCATCGCATTTTCCACACCGTCCAAATCCCGTTTTTCCAGCGCATTGAAAATATCATGGTGCTGTCGGAGCAGCATTTCCGGCGGCGAAACATGGTCAAGGCTCATGTAACGCACGCGGTCAATGGTGGCTTTGATGTTTTCGATGGTATCCCACGCTAGCTGACAGTCGGCGATTTGCGCCAGCTTCTGATGAAACTCGTCATCCAGCTGGAAAAAGTCATTGAGCTGTTTACGATCAATCGCAATGCGCTGCTGATGCAGGTTTTGCTCCAGCAGGTAGCACTGGTTTTCGTTGATCAGCGTTGCCGCCCGCCGCACAACCGCGCACTCAATAGCCTGGCGGACGAAACAACCGTTACGGACCTGCGAAAGCGAAATTTTGTTCACATAGCTGCCGCGCTGGGGGCGGATCTGAATCAGGCCGTTTTCAGCCAGCTTGATAAACGCCTCACGCACCGGCTGACGGGAAACGTCAAAACGCACCGACACCTCTTTTTCAGACAGCGGAGTGCCAGGCGGGATCAGGCAATGGACGATATCACGTCGTAAAATGCGATAAATTTGCTGGTTAACAGGCTGGGTAGGGTTGAGTTGCGATTCAGCGGCCATGTGTTGTGATTTCTCAGAGAGTTAACCTGACTAGACTACCATTCTTTTGCCCGCCATCACAGACCCGGCCCGCAGGCCGGGCAGGGCAAATTAGCCGCGATGGACGCTCAGTCCGGCAAAGCTCTGGCTGACCGGCATCATTTCAACGGTATTGATATTGACGTGTTTAGGCAGCGTCGCCACCCACCAGACAGTCTCGGTGACGTCTTCCGGGGTCAGCGCGTTCGCGTTTTCGTAGGTTTTACCCGCTTTCGCGTCATCGCCTTTGAAGCGGACGTTAGAGAATTCCGTCCCGCCCACCAGGCCTGGTTCAACGTCCGTCACGCGGATAGCCGTGCCGTGCAGGTCGGTGCGCAGGTTCAGGCTGAACTGGCGCACGAAAGCTTTGGTTGCGCCGTAGACGTTGCCGCCTGCGTAAGGCCAGCTACCGGCGGTAGAGCCGATGTTGATAATGTGGCCGCTGTTGCGTTCCACCATGCCGGGCAGCACGGCGCGGGTCATGTACACCAGACCCTTGTTGTTGGTGTCGATCATGTTTTCCCAGTCTTCCACGCTGGCTTTATGGGCGGGCTCCATGCCCAGCGCCAGACCGGCATTGTTGACCAGAACATCAATGGCACGCCACTCGGCCGGCAGGTTCGCGATCATCTCTTCAATGGCCGCGCGGTTACGTACGTCCAGCTGCGCGGTCAGGATGCTGTCGCCCAGCTCATCCTTCAGCTCCTGCAGGCGCTCCTGACGGCGGCCTGTTGCAATCACTTTATGGCCGTTGGCGACGAAGCGACGCGTGATGCATTCACCAAAACCTGCGGTCGCCCCGGTAACTAAAATTATCATCTCACTGTTCCTCAACGCTTTTTGTGTTGTACTACCATAGCACGCTCGCGGGCGGCCCGTTAAGGCTACATTTGTATGATGGCATTGCAGGCGCTGACGGCCTGGCCTACTCTGGGGGAATACACCGTTCTGAGGAGTGAAAAATGTCGGTCAACAATCCTTTTTTTGACATCAGCCTGCTGCCGTATCAGGCACCGCGATTCGATCTTATTGAAGACAGCCACTATCGCCCGGCATTCGACGAAGCCCTGCGCCAGAAGCGTGCTGACATCGACGCTATTATCGCCCAAACGTCCCCACCGGATTTTGACAACACCGTGCTGGCGCTGGAGAAAAGCGGCGCGATGCTATCACGCGTCAGCAGCGTCTTTTTTGCCATGACCTCCGCGCACACCAATGATGATCTGCAGGCGCTGGATGAGCAGTTCTCAACCGAGCTGGCGGAGCTGGCAAACGATATCTGGCTTAACGACACGCTTTTCTCCCGCGTCGAGCGTGTCTGGCAGGATCGCGCCGCGCTGGATGCGGAATCCCGTCGTCTGGTGGAAGAGACCTGGCTGCACTTTGTCCTTGCGGGCGCACGCCTTAACGCTGCCGAAAAAGCGGAGCTCAAAACGCTGAATACGGAATCCGCCTCGTTGACCAGCCGCTTTAACCAGCGTTTACTCGCCGCAGACAACGCGGGCGGGCTGGTGGTGGACGATGTTCAACAACTCGATGGCCTGAGCGCGGACCAGATTGGCACCGCCGCGCAGGCCGCAACGGAAAAAGGTCTTCGTGATCGCTGGCTGATCCCGCTGCTTAATACCACGCAACAGCCCGCCCTCGCCGCGTTGCGCAATCGCCAGACGCGTGAACGTTTGTTCAAGGCCGGATGGGATCGCACCCAAAAAGGCGATGAAAACGATACCCGCGAGCTGATCCGCCGTCTTGCGTCGCTGCGCGCGCGGCAGGCTCAGCTGCTCGGATTTGAGGATTACGCAAGCTGGAGCACCGCTGACCAGATGGCGAAAACGCCTGCCGCCGCGCTGGCCTTTATGCGGGGGATCGTGCCTGCGGCGCGTGGGCGGGCGGCGCGTGAACAGGCTGATATCCAGAAGGTGATTGACGACGAGCAGGGCGGTTTTACCGTGGAAGCATGGGACTGGGCCTATTACGCCGAGCGCGTACGCTCGGCAAAATACGCGCTCGATGAGTCGCAAATCAAACCTTACTTTGCCCTCAATACTGTCCTGCACGACGGCGTATTTTGGGCTGCCAGCGAGCTGTTTGGCATTCGTTTTGTTGAGCGTTTTGACATCCCGGTGTATCACCCGGACGTGCGCGTATGGGAAATTTTTGACCACACCGGCGAGGGGATGGCGCTGTTCTACGGTGACTTCTTCGCCCGCGACTCAAAAAGCGGCGGGGCGTGGATGGGCAATTTTGTCGAACAATCCTTTGAGTCTTCCGCCCGCCCGGTGATCTACAACGTGTGCAACTACCAAAAACCCGCTACCGGCCAGACGGCACTTCTCTCCTGGGATGATGTCATCACGCTGTTCCACGAGTTTGGTCATACGCTGCACGGCCTGTTTGCCAGCCAGCGCTACGCTACGCTTTCTGGCACCAATACGCCGCGAGACTTTGTTGAGTTTCCGTCGCAAATCAACGAACACTGGGCCAGCCACCCGCGCGTGTTTGCGCACTATGCCCGTCATTATCAAACCCAGGAACCCGTGCCGGATGCCCTGCGGGATAAAATGCTGAACGCCACCCAGTTCAACAAGGGCTACGACATGACGGAGCTGCTCAGCGCTGCCTTGCTGGACATGAACTGGCACAGCATTCGCGACACCGTTGATAACGTAGAATCGTTTGAGGCCGAGGCGCTGAAAAAGGAAGGGCTGGATCTTCCCGCCATCCCGCCACGCTATCGCAGCAGTTATTTCGCCCATATCTTCGGCGGCGGCTATGCGGCGGGGTATTACGCCTACCTGTGGACCCAGATGCTGGCAGACGATGGCTATCAGTGGTTTGTCGAGCAGGGTGGTTTGACTCGCGAAAACGGGCAAAAATTCCGCGAGGCGATTTTGTCGCGCGGGAACAGCACTGATTTAGCCGAACTTTATCGCCAGTGGCGCGGGCACGATCCGAGGATTGAACCGATGCTGGAGAATCGCGGATTGAGTGATTAGGTTCAATACACCAGGCTCACCGCGCAGCGAGATTGCGAGGTTTCAGCACCAGCCGCTTCTAATAGCATCAGTCCCTTACACCGTAGCGGGCCATACGAGCCCGCTACGCCTGCAACAATCTATGTGCCACGCTCTGCCTTACAGTAACGGCCACAGCAGTGCGGACAGGGTTGCCAGCCCACCCAGCACCACCAGAAACACCGTTACGCCGCGCAGCTGCGACAGCGCAGTGCGGGTGTAAATCAGGTAGGCGGGGATCAGGAACAGGATCACCGCAATCAGCGGCCCGCATAACGTTTCAATCAGGTTAAGCACGTCCGGGTTCGCATAAACGATGCCAAAGGTCAGCAGGAACAGTACCAGCGAGGCCACGCGCTTACTGGTGGTGGCCTTCTTACCCGATACGCTGGCCGCCAGCTGGCCGAACGTCTCTGCTACCGACAGACCTACACCCAGGAAGGATTTGGTCATCCCGATGATAGCGATGAACGGGGCCACGTAATAAATCAGGCTGAAGTCACCGCTTCCTTTCATCACGGACAGCACGTTCAGGTTCTGCGCCTTCGCCTGCGCAAAGCTGTCATGCGGGATGCTCAGCATACAACTCAGCACAAAGAAGATGATGCTGGAGAAGATAGCCACATAGGCCACGCGGAGCACGAACAGAGCCTTGCCCTCGCCCTCGTTTTTCTTCTCACGGTAGTATGAGGTGAGCGGGGAGACCATCGGCGCACAGCAGAATGAGAAGGTGATCAGCGGCAGCGTCAGCCAGATGCCCTTCATGGTTACCGACAGCGGGGTGCTCTTCACCTCAGCGACCGCGCTGGTGAGATTGGACAGATGCCAGCCCGGAATGAGTGACACGGCGATCAGCAGCACAGACACAGCGAACGGCAGCGCCAGCGCACTCATGGTGGCCACCACCTTATCGCGCCCCTTGCTCAGTACCACATACAGCGCGGCCACCACGATAAACGTCAGCGGGCCACGGCTGATACCGCTCATGTGAAGGTGCTCGGTGAGAAAATTATCCAGCGCGTTGACCAGCGCGACCCCATACACCAGGGTAACCGGGAAGAAGGTGATGCAATAGAACAGGGTCATCAGCTTTTCGCCGCGCCCGCTGAAGAAGGAACCGAAAATCGGCAGCGTGCCGTTTTCAGTTTGTTCCTCACGCATATACACTCGGCACAAGAGCAGATGGGGCAGCAGGGATAAGGGCAGGCCCAGCAGCAGCATCACCAGGAAGATGACCGGGCCGCGTGTCCCGATCTCCACGGGGAGGAACAGGGTTCCCGCGCCGACCGCCGTGCCATAGAGACCCAGCGTCCACAGGTTGTCCTGCCAGCGCCAGCTGCCGCGCGTTGTAATGTTGCCAATGGTGGTTGGTGCTGTATTCATAATGCTTACCGCTTAGTTAGTGGGAGGCGACGACGACTTGCAGCCCAGCGGTGCGGGGACAGACGAAGAACATGCCGAGAATGAAATAAAAATGAGATGCCAGTAGCGGCAAAAGGGCGCACGAAATAATGAACCCGAGTGAAAATATTAAAGAATATTCGCCGGTCATCTTGCCAGTAATCGGCGGAAAGAGAATGTTGCCCGCGCCGGGGAACAGCGCCAGGGTCATGAATCCCGGCACTTTTACATCATCGGTGGGGAAGATTTGCTTTCGCATACCGTAAACCTTGTGAGTAAACCTGTATGCATTTATCATTATTTATTGATGTTGCGTTAACAGGCGGTTAATAAGGAAAGGTACTTGCTAAATTAATGAACAAATAACGCCCGACTTTCCCTGCCTGCACGCCTGTTAATTAAAAATGAATACCTTACTTATTAATTACCACAAGCAATCCGGATGCTGAAGAAATTGCTTATTCGATGATTTTATAGCGCGCGTCAACATTCATGCCTAACCCGTATTAAAACAGCAGATTTAAAACATTACCGTAACTCTTGTGTATCACACGCCAGGAAATCATTGTAAGTGGATGTTTTTACACCTCAGCGAACCGCTTCGATTAACTCTGGTCCCTGATTCTTCACATTTCCCACTGCACGCGTAACGGCATGCCAGATGAAGGTGTCGGCGGGCACTGCGCCGTCAGCGGCAATGTCTTCTGCTTCTTTCCCGCCTATATCCTGTCTCATCCATTCGCGTGCCGCGTCGGGTGATAACACCAGCGGGCGGCGGTCGTGGATATCGACCAGCCCCTTATCGGCGGCAGAGGTGACAATGAGAAATCCTTCAGCGTCATCACCACGTTCAAACGGCGTACTGCCGATCGCCGCCATAAAAACAGGCTTTCCGTCGGCCCGGTGAATGAAATACGGCTGTTTTTTGCCGTCTTCCTTCTTCCACTCGAACCATCCATCCGCAAAGCAGATGGCTCTGCCATGCTGCCAGAGTGGTTTAAACATCCTGCTGGTGGCTGCGGTTTCAACCCGCGCATTAATCAGGGGGGCTTTATCCCACCATCCGGGCGCATAACCCCAAAAAACGGGATCGAGATGCAGTTTTTCATCGCGTTCGCTCAACAGCAGGACTTTTGTCCCTGGCGCCACGTTGTAACGGCCAATGGGTTCCGGGTCATAGGCAATGTCGCGATCGCGTTCCCCGGCAAGGTAAGCAAGATACTCTTCACGGCTCTGCGCTTGTGCAAAACGTCCACACATAGACACCTCTCTCGAAACGACATACTGAAAGTATAGGGCAGGGGAAAGAGGAGTTGATCGGCTTGTCATGAGTGCTTTTTGTACTCACTCGCTGCTTTATTGGGTATTGCAGAAAAGACAGACCTAATTTCGACAGGAGGACGCGCCCTTCAGAGGATAATTTGACTATCTGACGAGACGAGCTAACCTTAATACCTGTGTGCAAACGGGATAACGTTAAATATTCTGTCAAGGTGAAGAGTAAAAATAAAAAGTATTTACGGTGAGTGATGATGGAGAATATATCTTACTTTCATCGTGCGTTATTTCTGTTGCGACGGAAGGTGTAGGTGAGAATAGTCTTAAATTAGAGTTGGAACGCGTTAATTCGACGACAGACTTTTATGATCATTCTGGAAGCACCCGTTACGCGCCGTTATTACGCTATTTCTAACTGCGGATAATACCGCCGCAGTCATCATGTTTTACTCAATGTTTATTTCACAACGATCCTGTTGCGGGTATGACACGTCCATTTTTTCTGTGCTCGGTTGAGCCAGGCATTTTAGCTAAAAATACTATAAGTGAGGCAGAGCATGTTTAAACTGTACAAACAGCTTTTTCATTAAATATCACCGGAAAATCAATCAATTAACTACTTTGTTTTTAGCTTCAGGGGCACTATAGGGGCATTAGCATATCCGCCAAAGCGCTGATTCAAAAATGATACCTGATCCCCATCGAGAGCATTTATCCACGCAGAGTATACATGGAAGACCATCTCTGCATTCTCATGACCCATCTGATTCGCTATAAAAGCAGGATTAGCACCTGCCGACAACATCCAGCACGCATATGTATGACGCAGCTGATAGGGGCGTCTGCGGCGAATGCCCGAACGCCTTACTGTAATGTCCCATAGTGACACAATTGAGCTGACTGAATAGTACGCAGCTAGCTTTCCTTTCTGAGGTCGAGGCATAAACACAAAGTGCAATTTCTGCGTTTCCGTTTTCCCGAACTCCCGGTGATGAAAAGTGATTGGTACCTTAGGCGCACTCCCCGTAAGCTCCTTTTGAGCTCGCAAAGCCTCCAGAGCCGGCTCCAGTAACTTTATCGTCCGGTATCCTGCTTCGGTTTTGGGTGGTCCAAACAATCCTTCCTGAGTAAGATTGCGCGCAATGTTAGCTTCGCCGGAGTTAAGATCGATATCCTCCCAGGCAAGAGCGCAAAGCTCACCGGGCCGAACGCCGGTGTAAGCAAAAAATTGCCACATGTTTTTTTGCTGAGCCGGAGCTGTCTCTTTCAACTGCTCAAACTCATGCCTCAGAAGCGGATCTGGTTTTGTTTGCCCTTTGCGAAGCCTTTTTATCCCGACATATGGTTGAAATGAAATGACTTTATTTGTAACAGCATAGTCGAGGATTTGCCGCAGGATGGCCAGATAATAATCTACCGTTCTAACGGCGCGGCCGGTTTTATTTCTCCTCTTCTCGGGAGCATAGTTAGTCTCGCCAGTCAGTAATTCCTTTCTCCAGCCCAGAATGTCGCTGTTGGTGATGGATGCAACTAGCGTTTCAGGGCCGATTAGTTTTGTTAACGTTCTTACAGCTATCCCATAGCTTCTTGTCGCATTGGGTGAGAGATCAATTTTATGGTTTTCATACCAGGTTGATGCAAGTTCGGCGAACGTCGTAATGTTTTTAGATGTATAAAACTTTGCTGCTACCTTTGACTCCGGAAACACGCCCCGGTAGTCAAAAGTGCCCAGCTGAATCTCGCTAACAATTTTGGCTCTTAGATTCCCAGCTTTTTTAATATTTGAAGAATTTACGATCCATCCCTTCAATGTTTCTCGACATCTAACACCCTGAAACTTGAAACTTATTCGTATTTTATTGTTGTGGATCTCAACACCCGTTGGCATTGCAGCCATTATGCCTCCTTCACAAACCTGTTAATGTTTGGGATGTTGTACCAAACAAGTCCTCGCTCTTCGGAGCTGCTTCCATCCAATGGGATTCTCTTAAAATGAACACCTTCGACCCAGAGGGTTTGGCGATAGCTTTTAATCTGACGATCTGTGAGGCCTGTCTTCTCTTTTAGTTTTGAAGCAACGCCCCATTCAGAATCGTAAATTACCTGCGACATGTTTCACCTCAGGTAACCGGCACGAGTATATAAGTGCCGGTGTTATGACATTGATAAATCGTTATCAGGCAACCTGCCCGGGAAGATTGCGCAGCCGGCGCGCACTGTTCATGGCTGTCGCGACGTAGCTGGCCCGGCGGTTAACAACTTCCACGGTGACCTTTATTCCATCCACCACTACGGTGTAGGTGGTCTTGGTCTTCTGCCTTCCGAATTCACCGTAAATTTCCACATGCTTCGCCAGTGCTGCCTCACATGCCCGGCGTGCTAGTGCCGATTGTTTGCTTCGGTTAATCAGTTGCATATCGTTATCGGGAGGGCGGAACCTCCCGCCTCCCTTAAGCCACGTATTCCGGTTTCATATCAACAAGGTTATTGAGATAGCCCTGATACAACTCATCGCCAAGGCGAGGCTTAAGGAATTCCAGCTTCTTCTCTACATCTGCAAAGGCGGATTTCGCCTCTTCGCTTCCTGGTTTTGGTAGCCCATTAATAAGGTCCTGGATCTTGTTGATGGCGTTAATCTGATGGAAACGACCGAGGGCTTTATTTTTAAGCTCTGTATGTAGGTTTGCACCCAGCTCATTTTTTAACGCGTCGATCCTGGAGCCTATATCCTTGGCCTCTGCTGCAACCTCCGCAGAAGAGATTTGCTGGCGGAATTCTTCGGCAATAATTTCTGCATCAAAACTGCTTTCCTGATCGGCTACCTGTCCTTCACTACGCTCAATCAATGGTGAACCGGAAGCTACAGGGGTGATGTCTTTCTCTCTCTGCCAGACCATTTCCGTTCCGCGCTCGAGCATCTCCATAATTTCCGAGTTATTCGGCAGGCGGCGGCAGAGGCGGTGTGCAGCTGATTTGCGCGCCATGGATTCATACCAGTCGACCCATGGACCTTTATCGCTGCTCTTGCTGGCAGCGCGTACTTTGGCTATATCGTCAAGGTTCAGCCATTCGAACTGAAATTCCCCTGTTTTCATTCGGGCATATGCTACCGCCCCGATCATCTCGCCCCGGGCCCCTAGTGTTGGTTCGTAGTGGATATGCTCTCCATTATCATCAAGCCAGACGCGAAATTTATCGTTCTCGTAAACTGCACGAGCTGCAATAATCGATATCTCGCCCGACTGACGGGCACGTTTTAAAACGCCATCAATCATCGGCATATATTGCGCGATTAGTTTCCAGTCGCCGTTTGCCTGTTTTTTCTTGTAGACCACCATTGCGGCTTCGCGGTTATCTGGAATAAGCCCGTCTTTCGCGCAAGCTGTAAGAGCATTAATAACGGACTGACGATCGGCGTTATACAGATCATTGTTAGCAGCCAGAGCCACTGCTGCGGCGTTAGTAAATCGGTCGAAGCTGACATGCGCAGGCAGCAATGACTGAACCGGAACAAGTTCACGATCAAGGTTTGCTTTTATATCAATGAGCATATTAGACATATTGTTTATCCTTATTCCGCATCCAGTGCTTCAAGACGACGAGTGTCATAATCATTCAGGTCGTCGGTGTAGGCTTCAGTGATTGGCGCAGGCCAGTAGCCTGTTTCCATCGCTTCTTCAATCTGGCGCAGTGCCCTGCGATATTCTTTGCGACCAAGTTCCAGCAGCATGGGGGAAGCGTCCACCACAGCTACCCAGTGGTAACCAGGGTCTTTGTTCACGAAGATCCAGGTGAATTTATCCAGTCCTGCAATATCGCAATACATCGCTGCGCTTAGGTGGTAATCGCGGTCGATAATTTCACGATGAAGCCGATCTTTCAGTTTGTCCTGGCGCACATACCCAAGACTTACCGTTTTCAGGTCAGCGCAAATGCTTTCGTAAGGGAGGCGAATCTCTATGTCAGGACGTACGCGCACCTCAAGCCCGGTCTCTTCATCGAACCCGAAATAACTGACCTCGGATTGTCTGGCTGGATGGTTTAACAGGCGGCTGGCATCTTTATTGGCCTGAAGAGCATCATTGATATTTTTTATCTGCTCATACATCTCTAAGCTTATCGTCTCTTTACCAGCATTTGCCTCTTCCTGCTGTTTATACCAATCATCAGCAAAGACTACGTCAGGACGGATCGTGCGAACGATCTCAGTCAGTTGCTCTTTAGCGCCACTGACGTTGTAAGGGATAAACTTTGCGCGCTCCTGTTCAGCGAACTCAGGTGCTACAGTTGCTATCTGATCCAGCAACTGGTCACGAGTGCCGCTGGTTTTAAGTATCGGTTCCAGGCTGGCATTGTATTCTTTGATATATGCTTTCATTGCTGTCGCGGTTGGTTTGGTTTCCGCTGGTATCCGCTGAAATTCTTCCGGAAGAGACATGTATGAATTAGCGATCTCGTCGGCACCTGCACTCACTGAAAGCGGAGGCGTGAGGTTGCCGTTGTATTCTTCAATCCATGCCTTAAGTTCGTCCGGGGTCATTAAAGCAGGCAGAGTTGCGTTGTATTCTTTGATGAGTGCAACCATTTCACCAGTCGTGGATACGACGCCTTCCGGCATTTTTTCTGGAAGAACGTAGTCATCTGCAAATTTTTCTGGTTCCAGCACCAAACTGTGTGTGGCGCGACCAAAAATGAAAGCCGGGTTATCCTGCTGGGAAATGGTTTTTGCAACGTGACGCGCATTGAAGTACATCAGCGATACGCGCGCATCTTTCACCTGGGTTGAGCTGATGCCGTTGGCGGCGTGGTAAACCTCGTTCGGAAGACCTTCATAGCGGCCTGGCTCGAAATATGCAGGATATTCAACAGCTGGTTCTTCCTGATGCACGTCTGGTTCGTTTTGTGCCGATTCTGGCTCGTTCTGGTCTACTGAATCAGGAATTTGGGTTGCATCATCCCGATCCTGGCTGGCTAGACTCGGCGCGCTGGTGGCCAGAATCTCAGCGGCAGACGGCTCTACGGTAGCTGGTTCCTCACCAGTGTCAGTACTGCTTTCACCTGACTGCAATACGACTTTGCCCGGTGATAGCGCATCACAAGTCGGTTCTTCATTACTGTTATTCTCTTGAACCTGCACATTGCTGGTGGTCTCCACTTCCGTTTTTTCTACTTCATTTGAGGCGCTCTGGTTGAGCAGGCCTTCAATGGAAAACATGCCGTTGCCCATACTTGTGATTTCCGGCTGCTCTTTCATTTCCTCAGCGCGGCGCGCACCTTCTTCACGAATCCGTTGTAAATTCTCTTCGTGAGTAGTGGTGGCCATACGGTGGGTTTTTTCCCATTTCGGATCTGTTGGGTCGCTAATACCCTCGACAAATTCTCCACGTCCGGCTGCCAGCTGCTTGTCCACGTCTTCACGGGAAATAACTGGGGCGGCAGAAGGCAGCGGCATTAACTCGGTCGTGGAGTTGAAATTTGTGGTCATTGTTCGATTAACAAATTCCAGATGAGCAGCAGGGGTCTTGTGGATGTTCTCAGGAGCGATACGCACGAGATTGAAGATTGCTGTGCGGTTCACTGCCAGCACCCCCGGTTGATTACGCAGGATGTTGCTCCACGATTTCCACGGTTCCTCTTTTTTAGCGACGATCTCCTTCGCGCGGCGCAGCACGCTGCCTGGTATTTCGTGTGGGTTGAAATCCATGGGAAGTAGGGCACAGGCAATTTCAAGATCAAGGGAATCAAGCGTATGGTGCGCTCCCTCGCCGCGGTCCGTTTTATAACCCCCGTCGGCATTAGTACCCGAGTCAGTACGCTGCACAGCGCTGATGCGGTTACCTTTGGCCCATTCTTTTGTCAAAATTCCGCGATCGAGATGTGACGTTTCTGCCCAAACTTGCGTGAACTTCAAAATCAGTGAGAGCTCGTGACGTTTCTCCATATCGAAAACGTCTCTGACGGCTCTGGTGTATTTCCACAGAAATGGAATATCCAGAGTCTGGATCTTTTCTACGCTTGCGGCTGCCAGCAGCAGGTTCTGGACGTACCCGTTATCAGTGTCCATTTCCAGCGTGCTTATTTCCTGATATTCCGTCTGCGTGAGATGGTAGCGAAGTTCATCCGACGTAAGCTGCGACAACAGCTGCTTACGGAACGACATCTGCACGATTGGGTAGCGGGTGTTTTCGTCGTCGCCTTCGTCAATCTTCAGATCAGAATTGGTCGGAGGAACTGCATCAGCCTCGTTAAAAGCCTGTTCATCGACGATTTCACCAGTAGACGTGTCAACGCCATTAACGACCGTGGCTTCGGCCATTTCCGCTTTTTGTATTGCAGGATGTTCGGGCAGAGAAACCCCAGGGATCTGCTCCCAGTTCATTTTGCCTTTATCGAGCTGATAATAATCACAGAAGGTAAAACTGATTTCTCCTTCCGGTGGAAGTTCGTTAACAACAGGGAAATTAGTTGCGACCGCTTTGTAATAGTCTTTAAATTTGCGGCCGGACTTAAGCAGTAAATAATCCAGGGTAGCATTAGCGGTTTCAAAGTCTTCGCTGCACCATAAAACTGCATCAGGCTGACCAGATTGTTTTTTTGCTCTTCGAACAAGAAATACTGGGTTCGTGTTACTCATGACACATAATCCTCTTATCGTGTAGACTGGAGGTGCCTGAAAGACACCTCGTATTTACCTGGGGAAGTCCGGTTCGCTTTGGTCGGTGAGACCGGACAGGCAGGCCCACTTCGGTGGGCTTTTTAATGGACAGTGATGAATACACGCTCCATGAAGTTGCGCTTGTGCTGGCGATAGCTGCCGTGCCCGCTCATTTCACCTTCTTTTATTTTCACGACTAGCAGGCTAATAGCCTCGATAGCGCAGTGCGGACAATCGAACGAGTCAAGAACATAACCGCCATCAAGTACAACGGTTGTTTCACCGTTTTCAGTAGTATGAATCAGGCCAGAAACTTTCTTGTCGCAGTTGAATAAAGCGATGCTTTTGTTAACTGCTTTCAGATTTAATTCGACTTTTAAGATTTCCATAAAATATTCCTTTTGGTTTATTCAGGGTGTAAGAATCCACGCCAAATAAATGGCGAATTTTACTTTTCAAATTAAAGGGCTGTTAATTACGCTTCGTGTGCCATCTGGTCTTTTTCAGCACACTGTTTTGAGCAATACTCTTTTTCTTTACGGGCAAGATTATTGCCACAAAAATAAAGCAAGGTGCGTTTAACTTCTTTCCCCGCCTCAACGGGCTTTCGGCAGTATCCGCATTCTTTCTTCATTTCCGCTCCTTACAGGCTTGCCGGGATCTCGCCGTTACGAATAATTTCCTCGACAGGCCAGCACTCACCATTCACGTTTTGCTCAACAGCAGCTGACTGGCACTGTTGCTGGCTGTCATAGACATCGATAACTACATTTTGCGATTCACCGTTGAGGGAAATAACCGTCAGAACCAGTGCGAATAAAGTGTTCATTACGGATTTCCTTTTTGAGCCAGTATGTAACAAATCTGGCGGATTCTGACTGTAATCCAGTTGAGGCGAACGGCCTGCTGCTGTGCTGGTTTGCGTGCAAAATCAATCATCTCATCCTCTTTGCCTTGTCGCCGGCCAGCGGAACGTTTATTACCTGACAACGATGCGCATGTTGTCGATGAACTGAAGAGTACAACCAAAGGTTCGATAAGTAAAGCCTAAATGGAACTATAAGTTCTATCTGGGGGTAAAAAAAGACACCTTAGAGGTGTCATGTTTTTGTACTAAGCCGGAATGGGGCTATTTCTTGAGATCGTTCATGATGTCGTAGACATCATTCTTGAGTAAGTCCATTTCTTTCACCACACCCCTGGTGTGGATGATCAAACGGAGCTTTTCAGCTTCAGGCAACTGATTAAAGAGAGATAACAGGGTTTGTTCCTGTTCATCAAGAACGCGAGGTAATGTCGGAAGCTCTTCTCCATTCTCCCCTTCTGTGCCCGGTTCCATAAAGAACCAGTACTCAGGCCTACCAGTTACGGCTGACAGCCTTTTAAGGCGATCGCCGCTTGCAGCTGCTGCACCATTCGCCCATTTACGCACTGAGGTATGTGAAAGCATCACGCGCCTGGCTAAATCAGCCATGCTCCAGCCGTTTTCCTCCATCACTTGATGGATTCTTTTGGCAAACACAGGGTGAGGAGTTTTATTCATATTTTCATTTTACAACCAATGGTTTTATAGTTCATCAGAACTATTGGTTTGATTTTTGTTGGAACCAAAAGTTTTAAATGTTATTCTCCTGCCACCATAAACGAACACGCAGGTCAACAAATGGATAACCAACTTAAAAACAAAATCAGTAGCCATATGACGCAAGTAGGCATTGGAGAATGCTTTGGCATTTCTTCACAGGCCGTCGGTAAGTGGCTTCGGAAAGGAAAGATACCTCACGGTCGTATTTTGCCACTCTGTCGGATTCTTGAGTGGCAGGTTACACCTCATGAAATCGACCCTGTGGCATATCCAAACCCTACTGACGGCCTTCCACATCAGGAGTCCTGACCATGCACGCCATTTCATATCAACAAAATACCGGATTACATCCGGGGGCGATGATAAATCGCAATCAGCCAAGCGCGGCAGATAAGCATGAACAGATCCGCGATGCCGTTCGTGCCTGGGCCGCGTCAATGGATAACCAGGATGTCGTTGCCGGAATCATCGTTGAGGAATGGGAGCGGCAGGGCGGCGCCGGGCTGGAATTTCCCGAAGACTTAAGCCGTAAGCGTCAGAAACTCTTCCGCTGGCTCGATGGTGATACGGAGTATGCGCGCAAAAACATCAGCCTGCTGTCGCCTGCGATCATCGCCGTTCTACCGCTTGAATTCCGTGGCCGCCTGGTACCTCAGGACTGCTTTATGACGCGCTATGCAGCGATGGAGAAGGAGATCGGCGAAGCGAAACGCGCGGTGATTCTTAGGGCGCCGCAGCACCAGCTGGTGAAAGAGGTGAGAGAGGGCATTGAACACCTGCTGGCGCTTCTGCCTGGGGAGGCTGTTGTTCAGGTTCTGAGTGGTCTCGCAGTCATGGGCCCTGGCGTCATGTGAGGTGTGCAGTGAATCATGTCGAATTTATTGACGTTCGCGAAGAACTTATCCGGCAGGGCTTCACCGCAGCTGTGGCGCAGGGGGGGCATTTCAGGCCGTCGATATGTACAAGCGAATGTCTCAGGCAAGTCGTAAGGGGAGAATTTTCGATGATGTTTTGCGTCACGCGAAGTTATGGGCAGAAAAACAGACAGTGCCGGCCGATCGGTTTGAGTCGAAGCGCATCAAGCGCGGTAAGCAGCAGGGGCTGTTCTAAAAGGGTGAAAGCCGCGGTGAGGGGTCACCAACGGCTTTCGGGTGCAAAAACGGGACGTAATTGCTAGGTCATTATGACAAACGCATGTACTAAACACCAGGCTAAAGGGGCATAGCATGTCAAATGTCGCTTATGCCGATTTTGCGGCACGTAGTGCCATCAGGAGCAACCGGATGGAGAACCAGAAGACCGGATTCATCCCGTTGTACCGGAGCGTACTGAAGAAGCCCTGGGCGAAAGATGTGTTCCTGCGCACGTTGTGGGAGAACCTTCTTTTGGGTGCTGCACGTCAGCCCTACACGGCGAACTTTAAAGGCCGTCAATGGCCCTTACAAACCGGACAACTGGTAACCACAACGGCCGATTTGGGGCTGAAATTATGCGACCGGGAAGGGAAGCCGAGTAGTCGTCACGCCGTGGACAGGATGCTTGATGTTTTCGAGCGCGAAGGAATGATCTCTCGTTCTGGAGAGAAGCGAAAAGGCACTGTGATAACCATCACAAATTATGAGCAATATGCTCAAAAAATAGACGATTTACCCGCGCAATTCCCCGCGCATAACGGCGAGCATTACACCGCGCATGACGAAGCCAGTAGTGCCGCGGCTTGCGAGGGTCATGCCGCGCATTTACCCGCGCATAAGACCGCGCAATTCCCCGCGCATCATGAACAACAATATAATAACAACAATATAAATAATAAGATCTCTTCGTCTCGGAATTCTGAAGAATCCCGAAACGAGGCGACTCAAAAATTCCTCTCTCGTCACCCTGAAGCTGCTGACGGAATTTACACCCCGGCAGGTAAATCATGGGGAACTGCTGACGATCTCAAAGCCGCTCGTTGGATTCATTCTCTGCGCCTAACGGTCAATGCCAGCCTGAGCGAACCGAAATGGGTCGAATGGGCTAACACAATTCGCCTGATGCGCGTCCAGGACAAACGTACGCACTTCGAGATTTGCGATCTGTTCAAGTGGGCCAACAAGGATGATTTCTGGAAAGACAACATCCTGAGCCCGTCAAGTCTGCGCAGGAAGTGGGACGACCTAACTACCAAGCGCCTGCGCAGCGGTGGACAGCCAACGAAGACCACTGCGAAGGGCAAGGTCGATTTCAACAACACAGACTGGATCAACGGGGTGTTCGATGAAAAGTCTTTCTGAGCAGATGGTCAGCATAGACCGTGAAAATTTTGCGCGCATAGCACGCGGCATTCCTGAATTGCGGGATGCGCAGGACACGCCCGCCGAGCAGACCGCTGAAATCTTCAACGCGCTGTTTAGCGCCTTGCGTGCAGCATTCCCGGCCAGCGTGCATAGCTTCAGCGACCAGTCTGAGTTTGACGAACTGCGCCGCCAGTGGGCTTTGGCATTTCGTGAAAACGGGATCACCACCATGGAACAGGTGAATGCCGGGCTGCGCATTGCACGTCGCCAGGAACGCCCGTTCCTGCCGTCGCCAGGTCAGTTCATCGCATGGTGTCGGGAAGGTTATGGCGCTCTCGGTATTACGGTTGACGATGTCATGTCCGAATACTGGCGCTGGCGAAAGCTGGTTTTTCGCTATCCGACCAGTGAGCAATACCCGTGGAGCCAGCCCGTGCTCTATCACATTTGCCTTGAACTGCGCAGACGCGGTACTGACGGCCAGCTCAGCGAGAAAGAACTTGTTCGCGTTGCTGGTGATCTACTCCACGACTGGGAGAAGCGTGTTCTCGATGGGAAACCTGTTCCACCAGTACGCCGGGCACTAACCGCACCAGCTCAGGACCGAGGCCCGACTCCGGCGCAGATGCTGATGGCGAAATACAAACAGCGAAAAGACGCTGGACTGATTTGAGAGGAAATCACATGGAAACCTTAATTCAGGTACTGGAAAAAATGGGGCGGGCGACATACCGCGAAGTTGCTGACCGTCTTGAAATCGACCCGGTTGATGCGCTCACCATGTTACGTGAGCAGCGTGATCAGGGGTTATGCGATTTTGGAGACGGCGGCTGGTTCCTCGGTACCGTGAAAGGTCAGTCTCAGCAGTCAACGCCAAAGGCACCAGTTCATCCGGCGCCGCGTCTGAAAGGTGAGGAGCCGGAACCCGTTGATCCTGCCGTCGTCCGAGAGCAACTGCGTGAGCAGGGGGCAATGACGACCGTTTCGCTGGCTGCGGCCGTCAATCGCAATGCCCGTGGAATGGTCTCTGTTCTTCGCGCGCTGGAGCGCCAGGGCGTTGTGGTGAAGAACGGGAAGGGCAAAGGCGTTACCTGGTCCCTTGCTGTTGTGACAGAACCCGTTAAGCAAGAACCGGTACCGGAGGCACCTGCCGCGCCGGAAGAAGCAAAACCGGTCGAACAGATCGTGAGTGAAATCCCCTCGTTCACTGAAGGGCGCGCCGCAGTCGAAGCGGTACCAGCGGTGCGGGACATTTCTCGCGGAATCCGCCGCACCAGAAACAAGCTGGAGCAGCTGACCAAACTGCGTGACGCGGTTCGTGTTATTGGTCGCCACAGAAATCTCGTGCAGCAGCTGACAGGGAGGGAATAACCGATGGCCAGAAAGAAAACCGACAAAGAACGCGCCCTGATCATCAACCGGATTATCGAACTGGTGAAGGAGCAGGGGCGCATCACCACGAATGACGTCGTTGCGATGTTCGGCCTGCACCGGACCACGGCGGAGAAATATCTCCGCGTAGCGGTGGAGCAGGGTGGCCTGGTTCGCCATGGACGCTGCGGTATCTTCCGTGACCTGCGGGCAACAATCGACTTTGACCTGAAACGTTTTTCACACAACAAGGCGGCTGCATGAGCACAATTACCAAAGAATTCACCAAAGAGCAGTTGATTGCGCGCACAGAAATGCGACTCGCTATGGTTGCCGGATTCCCTGAGAGCAAGCTGGCGCAGATGGATAAATGCTTGGCTAAAATCGCGCAGGCAGTGTTGAAGGCCGAGCCATTCCTGTATGCCATAGCTGATTCTGAAGGTGAGGCGCATTTAGATGAGTTCTGCGTTGCTTATGGCGAGGACGCCTTAGTCTCAGAAATTAGCGCCCTCAACGAAATGGCAGAATCACCGGGAGAAGAATACAAAGCGGTAGCTGTGTACCGGCTGCCAATGTTGGAGGGTTTGAAATGATGAATACTCCCCTAAAAGAATGGCTAAATCAGACTATCGCAGAGCTTGAAGAAGAGCGCGATGCAACTCCCGGCGCAGTAAACGAAGATGCGGCAATGGCGCTCTAAGCGATGAAGTTAGCGCTGGCATCGCTCGAAGCGGAGCCTGTGGGGATCATTGTGAAACACAAGGTAACAGGCAAGTTTGGTAGCTGGCTGCACTCAAAGGCGGATTGGTTCCGGAGTGATGAGTACGAAGTCCTGAGCGCTTACACCGCCCCGCCAGCGTCTGAATGCCTCACACGCCCTGTTCATCCGAGAATTTCCAGCGAGGAGTTAGACGATGAAACGTTAGATGAGTTGATTGATTTCCGTCGCAGTACTTTTGAATATCACTCGCAGCAGGGCAACAAGGTTCAAACCATTATTCATGGAGTAACATTGACGGCCATGATCGAGCTTAAAGAACGCCGCGCCGCCATGCTTCAGGATGCAGAAAACTCCGAGTCGCACAGCGGCATACAGGCTTCGCCAGCACTGAATTTTTTGCCAAAAAAAGCCTTGTCGAGCAGCTGCAATTCTCAGGCTGCTTCGTGTTGCCAATGTAGAACCTGCCGACCTGTAACCATGACAGACATACGCTTCGTCGTTTGCCCTGAATGTGGCAACAAACACTGTCCGCACACCAATGACCCCAGGAATGCATGCACGGGAAGCAACAAGCCAAGGAAGGTAGCTCGTATCCAGCAGCACCGCAGCAGGAGATGAAGTGAAAGGTGGGGTTACACAACTCTATTGAGTAACCATACTATGGCAAGGACGCCAAAAATTTGCGCCGCTATGAGCGGAACATTAATGACATAGGGGAATATGTCACCTTCAGGAACCCCAAGATTCCAAATGAATTTGTATGTTAAGTCAAATGACTGGTCATTAATCATTTTATCTGCTGGAACAATTATAAACATAAGTGCAATAATAAAAGCTGCAACTATCCTTAAGTAGTTTTTCTTATCCATACTGACTCTAAGTTAAATTACTATGCCAAGCTTCAATATAGCAGCAAAACCGCAGGAAGATCGCGACAAAGTTAACGTTGATCTTTCCGCCTCAGCGTTGTTTACAAAAAGTGTTTGAATATACCCGTCATCGCGGAGCAGATGGCCTGAGAACAACCTGAGCAGTACCGAGAGTATTTTATTGAGTGTCTAAGATATTATCGGGAGCGTTCTATCATTTTGCCGAAAGGCAACGAACCGGTTATCAGAAGCAGGAGGATGCTAGGTGAAAGTTGAATATCTATTGATTGGTCGCGGTCTCGATGGGAAGATCAAGATGGACGATTATCCCAAACAAAAGTTGCTTGTAGGAGAAGTTACCGTTCAGGCTGCTGGTTGTGTAAACAATGGCACTCCCCTCAAAACCTTTGAGGTTGACCATATTCAGCATAACGGGCACGTCTACGCGGTAGCCATTGGTCGTAGCACAACTGGGCAGGAGATAATCCAGTTCCTTGAAAGCTCAGGTGTGAAACCAATCCCAGATGAGCTGCTGTAACGAAGTTAATAAGGCCCACTACTCCGGGCCTTTTCAAAACCAGGCTTAAGGACGCTGGTTTACGTACTCAATGATCGCGTTAATGATCACGAACATCGGCGGTACGATTTTCAACAGCAATGCAACCATAATAGCCTCCTAGGCTTAGGGTTAGCGGTCTTTGAAGTATCCCCGCAGGGCCGTAATGATGGCCGTCACCGGGGGCGCGAGTTTTAAGATCAACAGGAGCAATGCTATGCAGCTTCCTCTTTGTTCATCGCGCCTCGCCGCAAATACCCCTGGGCTTGCCTTTGCAGTTGCTGTATCAGTAGTCGCCAGATACATTCAGCACGATTTTGGGTTGGGTGGGGTTCTAGAATCACCAAAAACCCTGGCAAAAAATTTTACTTGCATATCAATCTTCAAGGTTATCTAAAGTGTCCGGAAGCGTTCTTGTTCCGTCCCCTCGCTTGAAGAATTCAGTTCATTTGTTTAAGCTAACTTCAGTCGCCAGATACATTTGGCACGGTAAGTGGAGTTCTCACCTCCAGTTACCGATTGAAGAACCCGGTCTAATCAGCCGGGTTTTTTCATTTCCGGCAGGCCGTAAAAATTTAAATGTTTAAATACTATATATAGGGCTTGCAAAAAATAATTGCGCTATATGATGAGTATTCTAGTAAGGAATCTTTTCAGCACAAGGGTTGATTTTGACGTTAAATTGAGGTTGTAAAAGAGTAAAAAAGGCTAAGTCCTCGTACCGTAAGGCCTGGAAGACATGTCAATAATTAAGAAAAAAAATTCAAAATTTGATCGAGTGATGATTTCTTCAATGAAAGGTCAGAATTGCGCAACATGATATCGCGCAATCTGCGTAAGAATCGTCAACTACTGGTGTTTATTTTTAAGTTGCGTGTAACATATAGTTAACATCTTTAACCGTTAACCCCCTTTTCCAAGATCTTTGAGTCGTGTAATTCAAAGTTTTCACTCTCTATGAGAGTCTGTTGATATCTAGCCAACAGAATCTCCTTCGGCAATCACCACGTAGCGATCACATTTCATCTATAGAAGTTTCACTTATCCTGCTGGAAAGGGCAGCGCAACCCCAGCCAATGGCGACAGTTAACGCAGGCGGGGGCGCGAAGGAGAGGTGAAACCATGCTTGCCGTGGAAGGGTACGATGAGCTGTGTCCACAGCAGGACTAAGAATTTCTGCGCAAATACTGCGGCCCTAACCGCTTATCAAAGTGCTAGTTTATCGCATCGTTGATATTGGAATGCGCATGCTGAATGCCACATAGGCTATACCAGATGCACGGCTTACATGAGTAGTACATCATCATTCAGGACTTTCGAGGCATAAAGTACGTCAAAGACAAGCAAGTCGCACGTTGCGGGAACGCGGTGCCGCCACCATTTGCTGAATTGGTTGTGAAAGCGAATCTTCCCAAGCTCTGTTTCGAACGACTTGTTGCATGAGATACATCCAGTAAACACATGGGGAGGTATGATGCCTGCCTCATTACCTCCTTGTAACTTAAACTAACTTTAACCGCTTTTAGCTGTATCTAATATCAGTATCCATGTCGAGTAGAGGAAAACGCAGGCGTAATTGATAGATCTGTGTAACCAATTGTATTATTTGGTTTTTGTTAAAGTTTGAATAGTGTTGAAAAATCATGAATAGTGATGTTGAGTAACCTTAGACTTGATTTTTTCGCGCCTAGATAAAAAAAGATTGGCCGATCGATAAAAAAACATTGATCGGCGAAACCTCTGAATCTAGACTATGGGTATTGGTGATCTTTAGTGAGATGCTTATGGACAAGAACTACTCGACTCAAGCATTCTTCGATTTCTTGATTGAACTGCCGAAACTTGGGCTAATCAACGAATCAACAGCGCGAAATTTAAAGAATTCAGCGTTACTCTTGCTCTCTGTTATTGAATGGAGCGAGGACGACGATGTACGTGATATAGATGTTGATGAACTTATTACTCGGTATGTTGAAACACAGGCCAACAAGCCCAGTGATTCAACAGTGCACAACTATCGTAGCCGGTTTAAAAGTGCAGTTAACAAATTCGAGGAGTATGTACGAGTGGGGACTATTGTGAACTTGGCAGATACCGAGGGTAATCTCAGTGGATTCGACGCTGTGGAACAGAAAATTGAAAAAGCTAAACTGTCAAAAGGGGATAAGACACAAGCCTTTAATTTGCCTATCGTAGTCCGTCCAGAAACGGGCACTCTGATAACTGTGCAGGGATTGCCAACTGATCTCACAGCAGAAGAAGCTGAACGCATTTTCACTGTGCTAAAAGCATATGTGCGGTCTTAAAAAGAATTTGGGCCCATCCTTTGGCGAGGATGAGCCCGGATTGGGGATGCTAGAGCACCCGCAACCTTTACTGCGTGAACAACAGTACAGTAGCGGATCCCCATATTTTTATCAAGTTTCAGGGAGGTGCTCTCCTGAGGCGAGGTTTATGTATGGCTTTAAAAGATATCGCTACCAAACCGCTGCCAGCCGGTTTTCGCTGGGTAAAATGTCGTTTTCGTAAAGCTCGTGCAAAAGCAGGTACGCCCGATTCTGAGCGTAAGATTCTTGATGCTCACGCATATGGCTACAAATGCTGGTCTTTTCCAGTACGAACTAAACACTAAAAATTAAACCCGCTTCGGCGGGTTTTTTTATAACCATAACCACCTATCCTTTAACATTTCGTGCTGTTAAACCGTTGATCAACCATACTCATAGGTGTACTGTATATGTATACAGTTAAATGCGCGGAGGCAATAATGAAAGTTGAATTAACCATTGATCGCACGAAGAAACTTCCAGAAGGAGCAATGCCAGCTCTGGAAAAAGAACTTCTAAAAAGACTAGGCGATCAGTTCGAAGATTGCAGTCTGGTTGTCCGTCGTGCTGGTTCGGATGGGTTAAGCGTTTATGGTGGGGCAAAGGAAGCGAAGAAGACGGTTGAAGGGATCCTTCAGGAAACCTGGGAAAGTGCAGACGACTGGTTCTATTAAGGGTGTACTCAGGGGTAGCGCGCATTTTCAGAATACCGCAATTTGCGAATCCCATTGATGCTGCTGCCGACAATTTCTAATCGCGTCTGTATGTCGCTCAGGGGGATTCCGTGGAGGGTGTAGTTCAGTCAGATCTGCGAGTGACCATAACCGATGGGAAAGGAAGGGAGTTGCTGTCCTTCAAGTTGGGTGCGGAAGAGCGCTATATAATTTCCACCAAAGATAGCTCCATAACTCACAGAAAACTGAGCAGGGATGATCGTTACTGGTCCAAAGAAACCATTATGGAAGTTGTAAGGGAAATGGCTTCTAAAAATTGACTTGTCACTACGTACGCAATCATAATTCTTGAGCTGGCCTGAACAACCAGCAACCTGACCGCGATGCGCCACGGAGTGAACACCATGGCGCAGTTACAACTTATTAAGCAGTCCTCAGGGATCCTGATCCCGGCTACGCCGGAGACCAGCGATTTGCTGCAATCAAAAATCAAGCTCGGCACCGTGCTGGTGGCCGACTTCAAACAGGTACGCAATCCTGCGTTTCATCGCCGCTTCTTCGCTTTGCTGAATCTGGGCTTCGAATACTGGGAGCCTACCGGCGGGGCAATCTCCTCCAACGAGCGCAAGCTGGTTACCGGCTACGCTAAGTTCCTGGCTTCCTACGGCGGAAACGAAGGCGCCCTGCTCGATGCCGCTGAGCACTATCTTGAGCAGGTTGCGAGCCGCCGCGTAACAAACGGGATCAGCCTCTGTAAATCCTTCGATGCATACCGCGCCTGGGTGACTATTCAGGCCGGGCATTACGACGCTATCAAACTTCCGGATGGCACACTTCAGAAGCACCCACGCAGTATTTCATTCGCCAACATGGACGAAATTGAGTTCCAGCAGCTGTACAAGGCAGCGCTTGATGTCCTCTGGCGCTGGATATTATCCCAAGCATTCAGGGACCAGCGCGAGGCGGAGAACGCCGCTGCGCAACTCATGAGCTTCGCGGGGTGACGGGAATGAAGAAGACCTGGTTCCATCATACTGATTGCACAACCCAGCAGGCCGACGAGCTGGTTAAGCGTTACAAAGCGCGCGGCGTGCGAGTTGAGCGCAGCCTTAACCAGGATTACGTGACCTGGACTGTCATTGCTTTCCTTCCGACATCTAACACACCAGCGCGCCCAGACAGCCGCTGGCGAAACCGGATGTGGGGGTGAACGTGAAGACATACCAAATCACTTTACCTTGGCCGCCGAGCAATAACCGATATTACCGGCACAACCGCGGGCGTACGCATATTAGTGCTGATGGCGTCGCTTACCGCTATGCGGTCGCAAGTGTCATTCGAAGCGCCCGGCTTAATATCCGGACGGCCGCACCACTCAAAATCCGAATTGAATGTCACATGCCCGACCGCCGGCGCCGCGATCTGGATAACCTCCAAAAAGCTGCATTCGACGCTTTAACTAAGGCGGGATTATGGCTGGATGATTGCCAGGTAGTCGACTATCGCGTTGTGAAGATGCCTGTCGTTAAGGGCGGGAAATTAGAACTCACCATTACCGAGCTGGAGACCGCATGAATCTTGAAAATACCCTCAAATATCACTTCGCCAAATCGACAATGATTAGCGACTCTCCGCGTGCTACTGCGTCAGACTCATTAACCGGAACAGATATTATGGCCGCTATGGGCATGACGCAGGAACGGGCCGCCATGGGTTATAGCGCTTTTCTCGGGAAGATGGGGATCAGCAATACTGACCGGAAGAGGGCGATTGAGCTGTTGGCTCAGTACGCGCTGACTAAGTGCGATCGGGTTGCGGCATTACGGAAGCTTGATGCAGAGATTAAACCAATGGTGATGCACCAACTGGCCACCATCGCGTTCGAGGATTATTCCCGCAGCGCCGCCAGCGTGAAGCAGTGCGATGTCTGCAATGGGGAAGGGTTTGTTGACGCTGAGGTTTTCAGCACGAAGTCTCACACTCCGGCAAAAGAGAAGAAGTTCGTGAAGATGTCCTTGCTCATGGGCGTCGATGATGTTCGACCTTCTGAGTTCGAGATTCGCAGACAGGTCAGGGAGATAGCGCGCGTTCTGTGCCCTCAGTGTAAGGGCAAGAAGGTAGTAAGTTGTGCCTGTAGAGATTGCCATGGTCGCGGAAAAGCCATTAATCAGGTTCTTACTGAACAGCGGGGCGTTCCGATTTTAGCTGATTGCAAGCGCTGCGGCGGACGTGGATATGAGCGTATCCCCTCAACTGAGGCTTACGCTGCGGTGCGCCAGATAACGGATACAATCAGCCTAGATACCTGGAAGAAGTCTGTTAAGCCCTTTTACGATCAGCTAATCACCAAATTTGACATCGAAGAAGCATGGGCCGATGCGCAATTGAAGCAGATAACAAAATAGGGCGTTATTTTATCGTGAGCTATTTACTTTTCCCGAATCTGTGGTAATTTTGCTCTAACGATGGGTTATTGCCTTCGTTTAAAGCCCTGCGGTTAACCCCGTAGGGCTTTTTGCTTTATAGCAATTTAAGAATTACTAAAACCATACAACCCCGTAGTAACTTCTAATTTCCCAGCCATGCTGGTGGGAAAATGGAAGAGGGTTGCTACTGGCTACAGCACAACGGCAAAATTCAGGTAACCTACTACACCGATGGTGTAACCGATGACCTTGAAACGGGCCAGTTGATAACTGGTGTCTGGCATCTGACGCAGGGAGACGACATTTGCCACAACGGAGAGTTAGAGGTGATTGAAGACCTTCTGCTTGTACCATTTAAATGAATATATTCATCTGATTACGTGGCAGATTCTTCATACTGCACATATGCTTTCTAAGCATCCTGAGTAATGGATGTTTCTGAAAGCATTTTTGTGGTGGATCCCCCTAAGCGGAGGGGCGATTCAGCAGGACATTTCTCCAGAGTGTCCAACCAGCGCGCGGAAATGAATGCTGTGATCATTTCCACCGGGAGGCACCCGGCACCACTCCCTCAGTTATTGCCAACTTAGCTATTTATGCCTGCTTTTCCGAGCAGGCTTTTTTTTCATTTATTAATCATCCATTGACCAGATGAATGTTTCTTGTTTTAGTTATGAATGTGGTGAATCCCATCTAAGCGATGGGGCGTCTGGTTAACTACTATGTGCAGGTATGCACGCGACTTTGACGACCAGAGATAAGTCACCGGGAGGCACCCGGCGCCACATCCTCAAAAAAACGTTTTGTCGACCACCAGGTTCTGAATCGTCATATACACTTCTAAATGAAACAATTTAAGAGGTGAATTATGAAAGAGGGATATTATTGGATTAGACACAATGACTGTGTCCAGATCGCCTACTTTTCGCACGGTAAAACTGAAGATATGGTTACAGGAAAAATAATCAGAGGCGTCTGGCATCTAACTCGTGGCTACGATCTTTGCCATAACGGTGAAGCGGTCGTTCTGGAAGGCCCCATATCCCCACCTTTATGAACATAATTTGAAGAACACAGGCTGCCTCAGGGTGGCCTTTTTTATTTCCCCTCAAATTTACTGAGAGGATTCACAGCAATATGAGGGGGGCCGATGTCCGATCCATTTTCCGGCACGGGGCTGGCCGGTTTAGCTTTGACTGGAGCCAGTGTCTACGGTCTATTGACCGGAACTGACTACGGTGTTGTTTTTGGTGCATTTGCGGGCGCCGTATTTTACATAGCGACAGCGGCTGACCTGAGTGTGTTACGTCGCCTGGCATACTTCTTCGTGTCGTATATCGTCGGCATTCTTTGTTCGGGGCTGTTGGGTTCAAAACTCACATCCTGGACGGGGTACACCGAGAAGCCTCTGGATGCTATCGGTGCCGTAATAGCTTCTGCGTTAGCCGTCCAAATCCTTACGTTCCTGAACAAGCAGGACATCGGCTCGCTGGTGGCGCTGATAACGCGCCGGGGAGGTTCGGGTGGTACTAAATGACCCAACAGCAACTATCAACGCGCTGCTCTGCGCCGGAGTTGTGATTACTCTGATGTTTTATCGCCGTGGAGATTCGCGGCATCGGCCATGGATTTCGCGTTTAGCCTGGCTGATTACCGTCACCTACAGCGCTGTACCGCTGGCGTACCTGTGTGGGATTTACCCGCATTCATCATGGGCCACCATTGCGGCAAACATCATATTCCTTTCCGTGCTGGTGGCCGTCAAAGGCAACGTTGCACGTCTGGTTGATCCTCTGAGGCACTAATGAACCAAACACAATTTCAGAAGGCGGCTGGCATCAGCGCCGGGTTAGCTGCGCGCTGGTTTCCGCATATCGACGCCGCTATGAAGGAATACGGCATAACCACACCGCTTGATCAGGCGATGTTTATTGCCCAGATGGGGCATGAAAGCTCCAGATTTACCCGTGTGGTGGAAAATCTTAATTATGCGGCAGAAAACTTGGTGCCGACGTTCGGCAGCCACCGCATCACATCTCAGCAAGCCGCTGCACTTGGCAGAACGACAACGCAACCGGCAAACCAGGAAGCGATCGCTAATCTGGTATACGGTGGTGAGTGGGGAAAAGAACACCTGGGCAATCAGGTTGCCGGTGATGGCTGGAAATATCGCGGTCGCGGCCTGAAACAGGTTACCGGTCTGAGTAACTATCGCAGTTGTGGCCACGCGTTGAAACTGGACCTTGTTACCCATCCGGAACTGCTTGAACAGGATGAATACGCCGCGCGCTCAGCTGCATGGTTCTATTCGTCACGCGGTTGCCTGCTTCATTCCGGCGATGTTGAGCGCGTTACGCTGCTTATCAACGGTGGACGTAATGGTCTGGATAAACGCCGCACGCTGTTTAACCTGGCGAAATCTGTTCTGGTGTGAGGGGAGTGTGGGTATCGAAACGATAATCGGGCTGGCCGCGTTAATAATTTCCGTTATCGCCGGCGCTTTTGGCCTGGGCCATATTCGCGGCACCAGCAAAGCGGAAGCGAAAGCCGAGCAGCAGCGCACCGAAGATAACGCAGCGGCAACGGTCACAGCAGCCGAACGCCGAGTAGAAGCAACGAAAGAGGCCAGCAATGTACAGCAGACTGTTAACCATATGCCTGATGACGATGTTGATCGCGAGCTGCGGGACAACTGGACCCGTAAGGGTTGAGGTAGTGGACACGGCTTGCGACTGGGTTAAACCCATCTACGGAACGGAT
>DVQO01000053.1:0-40297 GCA_018231785.1 Danaus gilippus
GGACCCGGCACCCGCACGGTGAATCCATGGAATGCTGAGAAGTTTCGTCTCATAACTCGATTTAAAGATTTTTCGTATTGTGAATTTTTATGACAATACTCTCCTTATTTGGAAGTTGGATATTTCTTTTACGAACACGTCATTAAAAGATATTATTTGTCTATAGTTAAAAGTTTAATATTTACATTTAAATTCAATGAAAAAACAGAATTAAATAAATCTACTTCACGGAGATTTTTTTAATGGTTGTGATTAAATTTTAATTTTATTGAAATGGACTTTGCGTAAGATACAATCGACTTGTTTCTTAAGCAAGTTTAATTTTACTCCTTTCTGTAACTGATGTCTGAAAATGTTTTACTCACTTGAGTAATTGGAAGCTTAGAACTTAAACTGAGGAGTTCTTTTCTATTTCAATTTGGATAAAGGCAACTAGTTTTGGTTGTCAGAACCTAACGTTACAAATTTTTATCAGAGTAACAAATAATTTTAAAGATTAATGGATACATTCAATATTCAATTATCAAGTCTTCTCCACATAACAGAACTATCAATCACAATGATAGTATAAAGGAGTATATACATTTAACATTAACTTAGTTTAGCCGTAAATATTCTAAAGACTTTTTCATTTCGAATACATAATTTAGGAAGCTATTAATGGTTAATATAATAAAACATAAGAGACTAAATAAAAACAAGTAACAATTTGGGTTTTTGAAATAAAATCGACATGTACGCAGGATTTGTCACAAAAGACAAAATTAAAAATCCTAATTGAACAAACAACAGATAGAAAAAACTAACAAAAACCTGTAGTGAGTTACAAAGGCAAAAATATTGAAAATAACGTCAACATAATTTGATTGCAACACATGTGTGATTTTAAGTCACGTATATTAAAGAAGATTTAATAATATCATCTAACATCAAAGCATTTCTTACAAATAGTTTTCATATCTATTAACTTTCCATTTATAATATGTTTATTAAACTGAATTGTAAGGTTAGTAAAGAGATGTTATTTTAAAAACATGTACAATGTACATCGAAACTACGAAGGGAAGCTTTCTAATAATTTGAATAGTCAGTATCCTGTTTTTTCTTGTCCGGTTTATGAATAGACTGTAATGATTCGTGATTCTATTTTGACTAGTTACAGAACTGCGCTAATGAAACGAGCAATAAGAAATTCTTCCTCTTTATTCGTAAAGTCCTAATAATATTTTTTTGGATACAGATTTTTCTTGCCCAGCTTGGCAGAAAGTTTTAAAATATTCAGATTGTTTAAGAAGATGTAGTTTCACATCTTTCGAAGTAGTGAAGTCTGGTAATAGTTACTTAAAGTGAAACTTAAAAATGTTTTATAGTTTTTTGCAACGAAACTTATTTGTTGAAATTTTTTATTTTATTTATGAAACATTTTGGAAATAAATATTTTATCTTTAAAGAAAATTATCATTCCGGGCCAGGGAGCAAAATAAAAAAATAAAAAAAAAAAGTTATAGCGAGTTAAACGTATCAAAAACAACCATTTATCTATAACAGTATTAGGTTTATTATTTTAACAATTGTAAAGTATGTTTGAAGATAAGATGTGAAATCATCGGGGATAGTAGACGTCCTAAGACGACGCTCTTTCGAATCACTCACTGCACTGAGAAAATTAAGTAAATACTCTAAAAGCTAACAACCAGAATCTTCCATCTTCGAATGTAGAAAATATTTTATAATGATTATTGTTTTTAAACCATAACTATAAGCCAATAAGACAGCTAATATAAATAAGTGCAAGAGTCAAAAACGGCAGTCTCACAAAACTCAATCACGTAATGTAACACAATCGCAAAAGTGGAATGACGGTTGACAAAGGATTCGGATAGAATTCGTGTTGCACTTTTGTCGTCACAACAAAGTAAAGCTTAACAATAGGTTTTTAAGAAGAATCCTTTCTTTTTAATATAGTTAATTATAAATTATTATTAAACTAAATATATTAAAATATAATGCATATTGCCACTAAGTATCTCATAAATTAAATTATTTAAAATTATAAGATAAAGATCATATTTTTTGTTGTCACAAAGAGTGTTCTAAAATATGTATATAAATATAATAAAAAGGATAATTCCGAACTTCTTTGTAAAAAAAAGCGTAATGCACACGGCATGAGGTATTTTTCATATCTTAAACTATGAGAATAAAGAATTACATATGCACATAACCAGTTATCGATTTATTTCCTTCATAAAGCCTAAAATGTTTTCAGCGTCTTGGATGTACCCATCCAATTATATAATCTCAAGACATTCTTTGCATTCAAAGGCATCTCATCTGTATGCAAGTGCAACAAATGCATGATATAGGAAACAATTTTCATTCGTAAGGAACTTCATAAAGTAACTAACAGAAATAGACAGCATTCCAAAGTTTTTGCCTAATTTTCATACCAATTTATAAGAGAAATGTACATCATCGTCTCTATTTTCTGGTTCGAATCTCCCACAACGTGGAATCGGAACAAGACGTTTTCCTTCTCCGCCTCGTTATCTCTGCACTCAGTTCTTTTTCACGGATCTCTCTATTTACATAATAATTCATCCACGTCTTCTAGGGATGCCTCTTTTCACATAACCCCTTAGTTCTTATAGTTCCTTTTTTAACACCTTTTTCATCCCCTCGCATAAAGTAACCAGGAAAATCTTCTTTACTCTTGTTTACTCTATAATTTCTCCCTGATTTGTACTGCTTTCAAACTTATATATTCATCCCTTACCTTTTCATTCATATCACTTCACACATCCATCAATCCTCACCATAATATTCTAGTCTTTTCCTGGATGAAAATTCATGCTAGAAACCTATCACTTTTATACCCATCAGCCTTTTTAATTGGCTCGCAACATCTCGGTCAATATTGCCGCCGTTTTGCAACATACTTAAATTAGGAGTTAACTGGCAAGGATACGCCATAAAAAGCAATTGGAGTTAAACTGGACGTGACCGCCAAAATCACAACACATCTGCTCCATTTTGATCTGGGTGACCTTTTTCCAGATGCCCACCATTTACTCAAACATTTTACCAATCTGTTTTACAGCTTAAGCTCCTCTTCCCCGATATGTAGACTATCGTCAACTAATACTTTAAACTAAGTTACTTTCTTCTGAATATCGGATGTTAATTCATCCATTACAAGAAGAAATAAATGAGTGATTAAAGCCGATCTCTGATGTAAGCTTATAACCACATTGAACTTATCGGTTCCGGGGGAGGCGAACCAAATGTGCGTACTCTTTGTAATTCTAAGTGCACAACCACTTCTCCATATCTATATACCTAATTTTTCTTTTTTACAATTCAAGTAAATCCTTCTCTAATCTCTCCACATACTTTCTCGTTATAAGTCATTAGATAAAACTTATATTTTTTAAAGATTTATAACCATATATATCTACACTATTGAGTATTGTAATTTGTCAACGGACATTTGAAATGTAGGTGTAGATTTTCTCAAAATAATCTTTTGAACCGAAAGTAATGTTTTGCCCTTTTCCCACGCTTTCCTTTCCCTCCCTTTCCCACTTTTCCCACTTTTACTCCCCATTTTCCCCAAACAAGGGCGGCAACACATCCGCATATCTACGTTGCAGATGTCAATGGGCGACGGTAACTACCTACCATCAAGTAGGCCGTCTGCTCGGTTGCCCCCTTTTTCCATAAAAAAAATGTTATAAAATAATCGGAGCCAAGACAGGTGCATCACATTGTTTTATTAATATTATATTACTTTGAGATTATTGATAAAAATAACATGTATGTTATGAACCAAAATTAAAATCCTAAACTCTATTAACTTATTCTGTACTTTATTTTTTAAAACTATAATTATGTTATATGAAATAATAAAATTTAATATATACCTTAGTAACAATTGTTATCCCGCTGTCTGACTAAAATTTAAATTTTATTGAAATGAACTTTGCTAAAGATATAAACGACTTGTTTCATAAGCAAGTTCTACTCCTTTCTGTACCTGACGTTTGATAATGTTTTAGAGTAATTGGAAACTTGGTACTTAAACTTAGGAGTTCTTTTCTAATTTAATTTAGTGAAGAAACTAGTACTGGGTGTCAGAAGTGAATTTCACGAAAGTTTTATTAAAGTAACAAATAACTTTAAAGTTCTAGTTTAATGGATGGACCCAATATTCAACTGCAAGTCTTTAATTCGTTATTTAAATTTTCCTGTTACACCTCGTTACAAACCCATCAATCACAATGCAAGTATAAATAACACTAACGATATTCATCAACAAGTGTTTTCGAAAGTTACCCTTTTAACTAAGTAAATTATGAATCAGATTTATTTGAACATATCATTCGGAAACAATTAGAATGAGTTATTTGAATAGGCATTTTAAATCCTTGACATTGCTCATATAACATGAAATGGTATGGAGCAGTAATATGATTATACTAAGGTACAAATGGTACATAATCACACCTTGAAGTTAACATTTGAACCGTGTCATACAAAGGCACTCCTGTTTATTGTGGCTTCCGTTGGGATACAATTAGCCTTGTAAGCGCAGAATATTTGATGTTAGATAGTTCGTCACATTATTATGTATTGAGAGCAGTAAAGCTACGTAAATTTGTTTTAATATAAATTCATAATCTACATTTTAATAATGTTCTAATTTAATAACTAAACTATTCATACGACGAAGATTCTATCCCTCATCAAAGTTTATTAAGTTCATCTTTTTTTTTTGCATTCTCTTTGAAGATTTTCACTCGGTCCGTATTCAGTCAGTTCAGGACTTTGATTTTATTTTCCGATATACACTAAAAGTTACGTAACAAAAACAGTTCCCGTATTATTTCATTGAACTGACAAATAAAAGCTTTTGAGCAATACTTTATTTTAATGCTACTGCCTGTATGAAGCTATAGTTAAAAAGAGTAGTAGATAAACTAATTTATATAAATTAATACTTTACTATTAACAAATTAGTTTGTAATGAGACATTCTTAATTTGAAATGATTAAGAATATTTTTTTTACATTATTTTAACGAGTATCCTAAGTAAAATTGAAATAAAAAGTAACCATTCCATTTTATACCTTCTTAATATATACATATAAGAAGCTCAAAAATATTGCTTGTAATATTCTGTTTAGGATGCAATTTTCAGTTCAACGTGAGTTCAATTTGAACTCTCCGACTACCCACCATCTAACATCATTTTAATATGATTAAGTAATATATGAGTAAATGGTACGTTATTTTTATATTAAATTAAACAATCACAAATTCTTATTTATCGATAAAAACAATTATTTTTATTTCCTTGTTCTACCTCCAATAATTTTCTGAAAGTAATTTTATTGAGAGCTGAGCGCGGTCGACCAAATAATAAATATACAACTTAAGTTATTACTTCATATCCAGTTTTGTTAAATAAGCAATTGTAAATTAAAAATGTCTCGTATAATATTTAATCTCTGCTGGTATTATTTCTAAGTAATCTATAATAATAAAACCATATAACAAAGTGTGAAATAGAAACAGTTGCAACTCAGTTGTGCGGTCTCAGATTCGCGCTTATCATTCAAAAATTCCATAGCTTGATACATACAAACTAATTTATTTTTTAATTTTTCAGATATATTTCGTTTTTTAAATGTATAAAATTGTAAATAAATATGAAATAAGCTATTAAACCCACTTTTATAATGAAGGGCTAGTGTTTTACAGATGTTATCACGCCTTTGTTATAAAAGTGACGACCGGTTGTTCGCCCTGACATACTTTTAATCTTTTAACTCGTTTCACTTAGGAAAATATTCGCTTCTTCATGTTTAAATACTGAAGGAAATATTAATATATTATAGTATAATATATATAACTTAACAATGAACAGACGAAATGAAAGAATTATTTATGGTAAGAGTGTTAAAAATTTTATAATGTATTTTTTTTATACCAAATGTAATCCTATTAGGTTCGTGAAATTTATTTGTACGTGTTAAATTTATTGTCTTTATTATTATGGACACCCAAAATTAATTATTATATTGAATTATTTTTAATGTTGAAATAAATGCATCTCTTATTTACCGGACCAAAGATTTTAAATATTTTATAACCCTACTACGACCTACGACAACTCCTTAGCCATAATGATACTCAAACCATATTAAAGTATTGTAGTATAATTCCAAATTGAAAAGAAAATGTTACGTTGGTTTGAAACAAAGGTAAATTACTACAAAAGTTTTAAATCTCTCTTACAATTAGAAAAAAAAAGACATTATCACTAGGTATATCTTTAATCACGAAATATTATATTAATCTATTAATTTTGTTATGTACTTAAAAAGTTATCCTTATAATTTTTTCTTGCCCAAAGGCGCAATATTCAAACTCTCTTTATACTTTACATATTAACTTTCTCCCAACGATTCTTACTCTTACTCAAAACCTGACCTATAATGTCAAATAAGGAAAATTGAATGATTTACTTGATCCACACTAAATGTAAAAGCTTCTATACAAATTACTCAGATCATTACAGAAAAAACAATATATTTATAGACAGACCCAATCGATACAATTACTAATTAGTACCATATTCCAAGTTTTAGATTACTGTGACGTTCTCTTGTTTAAAGTAAGAAAGATATAGTTTTCTTATTTTTTTCTGGGAATATAGTAAAGCATTACTGACCACTGATGCACGATCTGCCTGTCTCGTAAATATTGTTTTGAAGTAAAATATAAACTTATTGATGATACGAATATGTTAAAAATATATTTTGAATTTCTTTATGTATGTATAAGACTTTCAAGTTTATTCTATTCCAATCTTCCTAACGTGGTTGTCCAAGTGAATAAAATTTAACTTTATAATAAACCATTTCTTATTTGTGATTTATTTATAAAACGCCATTTTCCTCATCGGCCAAACCACAAAGTTATATACAAATATAATATTTAATAGACATAACATAAAATTGCATCTGCTTGAAGTTAAGGGGGGGGGGGGCAGGGGCTAAGAAGCTTTTATAATATAATATGCAAAGATAATTTTATATACACATATTTATTCATCTTTACCCTACTTGTCTGTGCACAGAAGTACATATAGTATATATTTTTTGATAATGTATAACCACAGTGAGTTTCGACAAGTGGCAATAACCCATAAACCTCAGAGATAGTGATAAAAAGAATTGATTTTTCCAAGAAACTATTATCGATGGATATATTTTTCTAGACATGACAACTGACAATTGTGACCTACGACATCGTTTCTGAACAACTAAATAAACCGCAAAGCGTTCCTTCCGAGAAATATAAAATTGATGACATATTTTGTGTTACGGTTTGTACAGGATCCTCCAATTCCTTACTTTGCTTTTGACGTTTTATTTGTTTGCCATATTTAAGATTATAAATTATAGTTAATTTTTATTTTATTAACAGAAATATTATTTGTGAACAAAGATTGACTTGACAAATATGTAAGTAATTTCATGGAAGTACATCTTCACTTCCAACTTCAAATGGATTATCTTAATTATCACAACTACTTATTATTAGCATTGATTTTGTAATTCCAATTACTAGATATACAAAAATGATAAAAAAAATCAAACTTTTGAGTTTTAAAGCAACTTAAATCAGAATCACATTTGCTTAACGAATTTTAATTCTATGTGAAACAAAATAGTCAATTATAACTCATACGTTTACGGTCAAAAGTAGGTTCCGGCTTATAAGAGGAAAAATGAAAAGACTTCATTAAAAATATACTAAAAAATTGGAAAACAAATTGTGTCCTAGGGGAGATAAAATTTTAAAGAACTTTTCATCGGAGGCATAATAATTTTCTTGCTTCTTTACGTTATACATTGGTCCTATAAGCTTAAATTTTCTACTGCTGCCTCTGACGGCTGTTTTTAATGTTTAATTTATATTGTTTCTATTAATTTTAATATTACATTATAAAACCTTACGTATTGTTAAAATTATAAGTTATTAATTTTACCTTATCGTTTAATTAATTTTTATAATAAATGCTTAACTAACTTAAAAATCTAAAAAACCTCTCCATGTTTTCATATCAACCGTAATTAAAACAAAAATAGGTATAAAGAATCTTTCAAAACGAAATATTTTTGAATCAAAAAAGAACGCTGTATCAAAAGTAAAATTAAGTCAAGAAACGCGTTATAATTTTTATCAACCCACGTCATATTGCTTAAATCTTACGTAAATGTTATATCACTATATAATTGCTTATTCAGACTTGCTTCAAATTATAAATTTCTGATAATTGTATAATACTGTATCAATATGGCATTAAAATTGCGCTTTTTAAACAACATCGTTTTTACATTACAGTAAGTTGTGACATCAAACTCCACAAATTACTCCCACACACAACAAATCTTAAATACATTTGGAAATATTCAAAATTATTTCAAATATTTTAAGATCTATTACTTTACTTTAATGACGAAAACTTAATAAAAATGAATTTAAAATTGAGTGTTAATGTAGTTTATGTTAGCACGTAGCTTATTCCCTTAACAGTTTGTCCAGCAATATCTCTATCATAAGTCTCTTTCGTTACTAAATAAATATACATATATACTAAATAAGTAAATTCTATATTTAGATTTCTTCAGTCCAATGAAACTCTAATGTTAGCAAAATTACATTTAATGTTCCTGTCGTTTTATCTTAGTTCCAAAGTCAAGCTGTCGTGTATTGTGAAAATTGTATATTTCTCTTTTATACATAAATTTATTTTCTAATTATTCTTTACAGCACTCTAGCTTCAAGAGCCTTAACATGTTTCCTATTTTTACACACATTGGAATCGTATAATTGCATTTAAATATATTTTCAATCCTAGGAAATTGTGAACAAAAGAAAGTACTCAGGCTAAGTTCTGTGATTAGCATATTGCGCTTAACGATTCAGCTCAGCGTTAAACCGGGGTCACCATGAGGATCTAGACAAATTTATTTATGTATTAAAAACGTATAAAAGTTTTACAGACACAGACACAAAAAATAAAACTGGTCTGATTTTTCAATTAAAACTTTAAAATACACCACCACATGCCCAATTATATGTAATGTTGCCTTTAAATTTTGTATGATATCATCATTACATCAACGCCATACAAACACCCATATTACAATGCTATTAAAATATTTGCATGACAAGTGACGTCATTAATCATTGATATTCGTCGCTGTCCAGACTCGTCCTGTCAAAATAGATTACACGATAAAATTTAATACATTATTCTATTATCTCGATACGTTCCTTAATTATCGATTCATTTTTATGTTGTCATTGTCTTCGTGTGATTATTTTTATTGTTTTATGGTGTGCTGGTTTTATTTAGCAGGAATCACATATATTGTACAGAGGATACATTTTTTGAAGATATTTTTCTTCATAGTTTACTACACATAACATAGTTCTTTTATGATTCCCAGAATCTTTTCAGCATTCTTGTGATAAATATTGAAATTATGAAGAATTACAAATATATGTTCCAAATATATTTATTTATAATTTTAAACAAGAGTCACGGAAATAATTTTAAAAGAATTCATTTTAAAGGAGTCTTCACTTAGCATATACATAAGTACATACGATATTGTATTAAATGAAAATTTTTCTATTCGACATGAAGTAACTCATACCGCGTAACATATTCTATACATAATTTAGTGTCACCACGTGCCTTTGGAACGAGAATTGTTCATATAATAATTGTCAGATCATTTCATATCACAATTGTTACATTCAAATACTATAGGTATTATTACAATTAAATTCTAATGACACCTAATGATATGAAACTTTTTGTTTATTCAAATATTATTTTGGTACACACCAATTAATATAAGTCAATTAATATAAGTATTTATATGTATAGATTTCGTACAAAATTCGTAGAATTACGTACGGTCTACCTAATTTTTATAGGTGCATGAACGCATAATTAGATTGACAGATGTCTTTGTAATCTCCAAGAATACTAGCCATGCAATCATGCATGTCTCACTGTGAACTTGAATATACTTTTTAGGATCATCTTTTAAATAATATTTTTTTAATGAAATGGACATAATCATGTTTGACTCGTCGTTATCGCAGACAATTTAATGAATTCGATTTGCCGATACAGTTTATAGCTAATTATATTAATTTATAAAATGTAGAACACAAATCGCCTGTACATAGTTTAAATCTGGGCTCCATCAAACGAAGCTATTTCGGTCCTCAGCAACGTTCGTCGATTGGAGAGCCAGTTATGTACCATACGTTTGTAACAAATCATTGGTAGCCGTATTATTATTTATGCTTTGTTATAAAATCGCTATAACCAACTTATTCAATAATTATTATTAATATAGTGATATTAATCATACATTCCAAAATAGTTTCGCATAAATTCAGTCACCAATATAAATGTTTTAAATCGTCCGTAAATACCATAACTAAATATTATACGAATAGAAATTAAACATAAATCAGTAGAATAATGTACATATATATTGATTAGTTTCTACAATGAGACCACCACAACGACTATAGACTGCATCATGAAATTCTAGATATGAACCTCAAAAACCAGTGAATGCAACATTGCCAAAATTTTAGTCATGTTATAACTTGTTTGGTGAAAGCTAAAGCCTTGTGTTTGATTATACAAGCCATTAACATCCAATGACTGTTAGGCTTTTAGCTCAAACAATAGTACAAAACAAAGAAATATGATACCAACTAGTGAATCTCCAGTTGTTTGAATTTCTGGGACAAAGTTCTTTGGCGAAAAGTCTAGTGTGAAATCAAAATTGGTTGCATAAAAGGTTTGAAAATATCAACTTTTTATTTTGAAATGGTTGTATATTTTAAAAAACATATCTTTTCCACCTTTGCATCGGTCTGTCTAGTTATTATACTTTCAACTGTTTGTTATCTGGCAAAATGAGAACTGCTGAAAAAAATTATGGCTTTAAATGAGGAAAGTGGAGTAGAAAAATATACATCTGGAGTTTGTCTAAATCTCCTTCACATATTTTCCAATATTAATAGCATATTAAAATTTTGTTTGTTTATTAATCTATTTTGGTTTATATTTTAGACATTTTTAGGTATATATAAAAAAGTATCGTTTTCCTTACACTATTCAGACATCTAACCGCTGAACAATTAATGTAATATTTACGTGTGCTCAGTAGAAGTAGCGTTCTTAATAGACTGTTTGGGGCTGTGTACAATGCACCTACGTTAAGTTCCTTTGACAGAAATAGTTCACACTTATTTAAACTAAAATTGTTACCTAACTCAACCTTTCTCACAGAATACACTAAACTCAAAGTCTCGGTATGTGAAACATAATATTCGGGTTCTTTATTACAATAACGTTTAAATGTCATAATAAAAAATATTCTCGGCAATGATTGTAAATATTTTATTCATATTACTATATTTTAGCATCATGAGAAATGGCAGCCACTTGTGGAATGTCGTGTTAAAGTTCAAAGTAAAAATTTGTTTGGATATCATAAGAAAACTTATTACATGGCATCCTATTATCTACATGATAGTTAAATATAAAGAAAACTTGATTCCGGAGTAGTTCAATTAGCAAAGTGACTGAAGTTGCAGGTTCCTATTCTACTCGACTGCTTGAATTTTTCATTTCATGTTTTCTTTAGCATTTCAATTGAAGCATTTGTTTTATTGAAATCTTGTGAATAAGTTAACAAATTCATATCAAAATATCATATTAAAAGATCGCTGACCAAAAATAAACAAAAAGTGGTAAAAATATCCAAAGATACTGCGATAAACAAGGAATCTTTAAAAGTAACCATTACAGTATTTAAACAAAGTACATTAACAATGTAGTATCAATTTAAAAATAAATTATATCTTGATCAAATTCTTAACTTGCTTTTATTTTATTTTGATAAAATTATTTGATAGTAAGCAGAATGCGTCCTACGCTGGAATTAATTCAATTGAAATCCGATATGCATAAAAGTCGCTATCCAAGTGCTTACATACATGTACATCACAAGATATCAAATAGTGATTTTTTTAAATTGTTCAAATACTAACAAATAATGGAAAATTTTTATATAATACTCAAATTCAAACGTGACTCCGTAATTATTAATGTGCTGTTAATAGACTGTCCCAACATCGTAGTGTTGTCGGAAACAATTTTGTTTCACTAATTGTTAGTTGACATACCCTTTATATTATAAATACTTTTGTCTCAATCATTCATGAATTTTTAAAAGAAGTTGTGAATTTGTCTATGCGCTAATTGTAATATTGGTTCAATTAATATATCCACAGTCGATGTACGGGTGACATAAATTTGATTGAGATCGTAACTAAGTTATACAAAAATATATCGGAGATATGAATAATAGAAAAAATTGGTTAACATTTTTTATTGCGTTTCATATGAACTCAGTTACTAAAACGTTTTCGAATCGGTCAAAACAGATGAATGTTGGACGATAAAGTATTCATTCTTATAATTAATTCCTTAAATAATTAATTAATGATACTACAACGGGTTATTAGATTTTATATTATTTTATTGATTTTTTCGAAACCAATAAAAACAACGAAAGAGAAATGTCAAAAATATTCTGTTACGAAAATGCTCTTTTTTAAGTAGAAACTAATTTAAAAAACGGTTTTAATATGAATTAACATCTTGATGCTAAAAATTCTAAAAGAAATGGAGTTTAAAAGTCAAAACATGCCAATTAATTTGCCTCGTATGAGGTCATTATGTGTATTTTAGAAGAGGCAACACCCCTGTTAGAAAACAATCTCCTAGAACCTTTATTATGTTTATTTTGATTTTCAAATATTTAAATAGTCCTGCTGTTTTTATTTTTGTTGAATGTATCGGGATTTTTTGTTAATGTTATACAAACATTCTAAAAAAAACTTCTTTATTACTCAACAAAAACGTATATAAATTCATGATAAATTAAAATATAGATATTTAAAAAAACGGATAATGATGTTAAAGAACAATTTTTAATTTTATTTAATAATATTAAAATGTTTTTATAAATAAAAATTATAATTACTAATGTATATCTATATATTGAAGCGTATAAAAGATTGGTTTCATAATAATTTATTTATTTTTCACATAATATTATAGGTGCGCTTTCATTGATAATGTTAAAGACAGCTAATTTTTTATTTCATTCATTATGGGACCTAATTTGAGTATTGTTTAAATATATTTTTGATGTTTTAGTCAGAATGGAAGCGAGAATGATAAATTTCTATTGGGAATGTATAAATTATTAGATAAGAACTTCCTTTGACGAACATGATAACAGAATGAAGCTGTTATTTTTTCCTCGATTTCGGAGAAACATTTTATTTTTACCAAAACTCTTTTTTGTCAGTTAAAATTAAAAAAATATATTTCAAGTATTTGTCTCAGTAATTAAAGTATGTTTTAAATGATTTCATTATAATTTTTGACTACATCATTTCTTTTATCAAAAGGTTTCTTACGCTACAAATAAAAAGACTGAAATATTCAAACACCTTTCCAGCTACCTGTAACGTTATTTGTTAAAATAAAAAAAATAGAAATTACAATCACAGTCTTTGTGGTTAGAAAATAAATTTGATACGAAATTTCCTCGACATGAGAAGTGGCCGACGTCACAACGCCTTCGTCAGCTAACTTGTTACAATAAATCACGCCGATCTGTTTGCTTGTAGGACAAACAAACAAAAATGCTTTAACATTTATCGCTTTCTTAAACCAACTGAATTTATCAAGGGCCTTATAAACTAGTGAAACTAGACAATACTATGAGAATTCAGTTTATAATTTTATAGATTTGCACAGACAAAATTAATAATTTCATGGTATTTTATTTTTTTAAATTGATTATTTGAACTACGGTACAAGAACGTATTTAAATGTGTCTCTTACTCGTTTCTTTATAATTGATAAATAAATCTGATTTCATTTAATAATCTATAGAATTACTTATATTTTAACGGGATAAAAAGAAATAAAGAGATTTTTAATTTTGAATATTTCCGTTATTATTATTTAAAAAGCTCTTATTTTTGGGAAATGGGATATAATAATAAAATTGGACATTAATAAGTTGAAATAACTTACACTTTTAAGACCAAGATATATTTGTTTCTTTTCAGTATTCATGATTAAGAACGACATATATATTTTAAACGTACGAGACTCGATTTGTAAGAGTCACAATTTTAAGGCAGACAACGGTAGGATAAGTCAGAAATAAAACCGGCTAAGGCAGTTTCGGCCCAAACATTCTTATTAGTTTATTGGCTGAGGCTATCAACAGAAAAGTTAGCCTGAACTGAGAATATAATCGCAAACTTTTAACTTAAAAAAATATTTGTTAGTAATATTATAACGCACAGTCAACATTCGCATACGCAAAGTATTAATAAAAGTATAAAAATAGACGTTAGAACAAAAGTTTGAAATACTTACAACGTATGCGCTTCGGCCGGCGACTTCGGGATCTCCAGCAAATCTTGGTGTAAACATCGTATGGCGTTTCTATTGCATTGGCATTTCGGCGGACATACTTCGGACGATGTTAGAATTATAAAGTTAAGTATGAGAAGGAAGTTTAGAAACTTCATAGTGCCCATGCTCGGTGGGCAGTGTCTCGCGTTTACCGCCGCCTCGCATAGACTGAGAGGAACGAGAGTCAAAGCGGGAATGAGGAACGGCCGCCGCTCGTCGCTCGCCGGTCCTAGCGGGCGCTCCGCCTCTACCACCTCAAACAATGACGCCATATTACAAACATCTCCCATGCAACGCGACTCCGAAGAACTCATGTAATCAGTTATTAACCTTCGATATTTATTTTACTAATATAATGCTCCGTTAATTATGATACATTAAGAAAAGTAAGCAGTTTATAATTTGTATTTTGCATACTATTATATTTTTTTGGTCAGCAGAATTGGAAAAAAAATACAAGTGTTTAATTATTAATTATATAGCATAAAAACTTATCTGGTACCTATATTTAAGTATATATTTTTTTATAACACACAATATTTTAAATTTTCTCAGAAATAAAATAACCTTTTATTTCTTTGTATAACTTTACCCCGTTACTCAAGTCTAAAATACCAGTGTGAGATTTATGAAAGGGAAATAAATTCGTCTATTCGCTTTATTTTTATTTTAAAAATAAGTCGTTGCTCGCAGCTGGAATGTACTCAAAATTCTAATCTATTATATTAAGTTAGTGAGTATGATGTAACGCTAACAAATATTACGTAAAGATTCTAAGTCTCGACATTATAGACAACAAAATGATTCATCTTTTTTCATCTCAGTCAGTTTACCTCTGTTTTAGGTACTGTTTCTATGCGATCCTTTAGCTGGAATAAGTTTAACTTATAAGAATTTTAGTCGAGCGAGTAAAAAAATATATCATATTGGTAAATATAAACTTATATACGAATAAATGTATTGGTTTTATAGTTATCACAGTTTTAATGAATATAATATATTAATTATAGAGATAATTAGAAAAACATTTATGCACTCAATCGTGTTCCACTCAATGAAATATAAAAACTTCACACAATCAAACTCAATCAGTCAAAGGTACAAATAACTGAGGTTAATAAAAAATTACTCCATTCGTTAAATGAGGCCAGTTTTAAGCGGTTTATTTAATTTTGTTTTATTTTATATTTTTTTTTAGAGTTTTCTACCATTGATTTTTTATTCGAATGCTCTGATATTGACTTTTCATCTGGCCACACTACCTCGTATATAAAAATGTGGTATTTAATTGAAATACTTTATTTAATCGTATTTGATCTTATGAGTAAAATAAATATATTTCTGTGTCATTACCACACTTTTAAAACATACTATGAAGATATTGATAAGAACATGTGTAAAGTAGTTTAAAAGAAAATAATATTAATACTCGACCTCATGTTTTTATATCTATATTCTTTTTTACGTTAGTAAATACTTATAGCATATCATTGCAGTTAATAAAGCTCTGAACATTATCAGTACTTTTCTTGGCAAATAGGGACGTTTGCTTATTGAGTTCCACTTATATCTCATAACATTTTCAGAAGAATTTTCTCGAAGTCAGCTATTTAAGAAAATTGCGAAGTTTCTTAATTTTATGTGATGTCTTATTAGTAAGTTTTTCAATATTTAGTACGTTATCAATATTTTAGGAACGACGAAGTTGAAAAGAGTTTTACTTTGATGAAATATTTTACGTTATATAATAAAGTTATTACCTTACCACGAATAAATTATGGTTTCTCTGAAACAAACGTGATGTATTTATTTTATACAGATTTAGAATTTGTCTGATTATGAACACTTCTATAAAAAAATAACACAGTCCAAAATGAATTGTTGAAATCTGACTCACTTATAACGTTCAAACGATTTACGACCAACGAAATGAACGTGATTGAAAAATAATATATTTTAATTCAAACAATTACTTCAATTACAATTGAATCTTGTCACATGCAATTGAATTCAATAAATCAAGTCATTCCATTTCACGAATATTTCTCACTTCTGTAGTTGTAAGAATAAATACGTATTCCAGTTTGAAATATTGAATGTTATTACACTTAAAAAAAAACATTTTTCAAGTCAGTTTGTGTTCTTCTTTCATGGCGTGATTTTTCTGAATTTGTTTTCGGTATCAATATATAATTAAAATGTTGAAATTGTAGACGTAAATAATTCCACGATTCATTGAAGCGAGCCAAAATGCAAGCTTCGGGGAAGCGATGAAAAATTTTGCAATTTTTCACATATTTCGAGATCATATAAATCAAAAGCTATCTGAGAGGTACTCATAATTCATGAACAGGTAACGGAATGGAAAATGCCTAAAATGTAAAACTGTTTATAAAAGCATATCTTTAATAACATGATAAACTATTGTTATATTAACAATAATCGGTAGTTTCCTAAAGATGTCTGTTTGTGCTAGATGCTATCCATTTTATAATTCATTAGTGCTTGTGAACTTTACACGTACATATAATCCATCCCGCTAATATGATCTGGGACTAAAAGCCTTTAGCTGTCATCCGTTACAGAAAAAAACCACTGCCGATGATTTTAAGGCTTTTTGAGATGAATATTAATTAAAATTATTAACAATGCATAAAATTACAATCAATTTGAATATGCGAGTAAATTTTATAAAATTTTAACTCGTCTAAAAGGAATACGAGTACGGACATAAAATATGCAGTTGATATTACGAAGTTTCCTCTAAGCTATAATTATATGGTTAATGGTAGTTGTATTGTGTTGCTAAAATAAATTATTAGGTTTAATAGTTAATATTTATCCTGTTTAAATGGAGATGATTAAATAAACCATCCTTACACAGTATAGCGTTCAGATCAGAATGGCCACTGATGAATGTTCATATCGGTAATGGTCACAATACCATTGTATGGATCTTCATACAAGGTTAAGCATAATACACTTTTTGAGTACAATAAATTTTTGTGGAGTAGTAATCATGTGAATTACTTACGTATTGATCTCTATCTTATTAAAAATTATATTAACAAAGAATGTTTATTTGTTCACCAGAACATCTAATTATTATATGTTTTGGCAAAAATATACAGGAAAAAAAATTATTTATCTATTAAATGCAGTATTATGATTTTTGTCCAATTTGAAATTAATCAATGAAAGTCAACCAAATAAGATATTTGCGTTATTTTCACGATTCGCTCATTACATTATAATTTAGTCACTGAAAAACAAATCAGAGAAAGTGAAAGGTTTTTATTTCTCCTTTATGTGTAAGAAACCATTTTAAATATGACATAATCGATGAATTTTATTTTAAGCTTTGATATATTATTTTTAAAATAATAACTGTTTATATGAGATGCAAGTACTCGTTCTTGTTTAAAAAATAAAAAACGAGTGGTGAATGCACAAAATAAAAAATACTTCAACTTGGTTGACAAATTTATTATTGGTTTAGCATACGATATGCCATAAATGTGGTTTGGCATACTGTTTCCAGAAGCTCTGTGAGTTATTTTTATATGTTGAATAATTGGGCCTAACCACTTAGACTTCCTTTTTTAAACCAGGACGTTCCTCGGGCTCGTCTTCTACCTACCTATCTATAGTGCAACTAGGTGACGCTGGTGACCATGTGAGACTCGTAAAAGCCGAGTGGCAATTTGGTTTTCAAGAAGAAAAGTCTAGTACCGACGCCATATTGTACCTGAGGGCTTTCACGGATGATGCCCTGTTAAGAAAAGAAGTGCTGTAAGTACTATTTCGGAATGTTTCAAAGCGCTCAACACTCTTCATGTTCTGTGTTACCGATGAGGCTTTCAAGTAACAGTATTTATTATGGACCTTCAGCTCAAATCTATTTGAAATTTGAAACACATCAAAATTTTGTTCGTGGGGATATCATCACCCACACCGAAGGACATGCCCTTGTTAGTAGTTAGTTAATCTCTCCTACACTGCAGAAAGCACCAAGGCCAAAAGGTCGAGGGATTTTCCACACCCATCCCACACACTCCGTTCGTGCTTCCCACGTTTGGATTTTTTAGGTAGGATTTTCATTAAAGGTTAAAATAATCATTAGAATTGACAAATCACGATGTACATATATGTAATTATATTCGGAGTTCCGAGTACTGTAAGAATATATATACGTACACATCAATTGTAAAAATTTTATTTATCTCTAACAGAAATTCTTGCCCAAACGTGTATCAACGTGTCACATCATCCTTTTTGTGAAAAAAAAAAACTGAAACGTTTTAACGACTCTGTCGGTATTTGAAAAAAATATTTTTTATTTCAATTCGTTTATAATAGTATATAGCTCTGGTAGTCGTATATTTATTTTAAAACAAATATATTGATTGATTCATTCTATTTTTATAATGTTTACCATGAATTTAATTGTAAGAACATAATTTAATCAATAAATTGAGGAAAACAATAAACTAATGAACCAATTTCTCAAATATTGAAATTACTTTTACGTCTTTATATCCTTTATATTTTTAATACATAATAAACATATTTTATAATTACTATTTTTGTAAATTAAGACACAATCTTTGTAAAGTACTGAATTCCAATTATCTCACAGGTGTATTAAATACAATTTTTTGTTATGATACAAACAAAACACATGTTTAAAATCTGATGTTAACTTAAAGGAAGTCTATTTTAATTTAGACTTTGGGTAACAGCTTAAAATCAAATACATAAATTGCACAACTCTACTATTTAAATATTAATAGACATTTTTTTTAAATATATTTTTAGTTGCCATTTCTTATTGATAAAGATTAAGTGATAGGTGATGCTATTAATTCCTTAACTAAAGTAAAAAAATAATATTTAGCGCAATGTGGTCTTCTTGAGAAAAAGCTTAACATTTCCGTTTGTTTCATTTGAACGGTTTTAATAGGCCAAGGATACAATTTGACCCGGGAATACAGTTTCACATTTTTTTAAAGGAAGATCGAAAAGTGTCTGTAGACTATTTATGTGCGAAAATAAAAATGTAACACGCGTTACTGAACATGATGCGTAAATTTATTGAACGTGGAACAAAAGAAAAATTCAATAATGACTCAACGTCCTGTCATTTATGTTCACAATAAAAATTGGCGAAATATTCAAAGTTCCATCCATGTTAGTAGCAAGCGTAATATATATTTCATACCCAATACATGAAATAAAAAAGTCAAGTATTGTAGTATGAGTCTCAATAAGCAATATATTCTTTAACATCACGTAAGAAATAAATATGCTAGTAAATTCAAGCAATAAATCAGCTCCAAGACCGGTCGGTAAAGTTTTAAAAATTACTTTTGAGAAAACTACGATTTGAAGTTTAAGTTTTCAGAACTTCTCATATGAGAAATATGAAGTTTCATGTACGCAACAAGCGTTATTACAATTGAAATACGCATTACTATGTATACTTATGTAGTATATATTCTTATGTTCCCAAGTTACAGAATTAAAAATTTATATTTTACATACAATTAACAATTAACAGTGTAATAAAAATCATGACGACTGCAACGTCTTCGAATTTATAAGCACAATATGGCTATAACTAATATAAATGTAAACTACAATTAATATTATCCATATATCTAATAAAATTTTCATAATTAACATTGTTTTGATTCAAGTGTTGACCCGCGACTGAAAGGACATAGTTAAATAAGTTAACACCAGGACACATTGTTAGAAACTGACCGTTGATTTATAATTGGTTCAGAGTTGATAACTAAAACTTGTTCACATAATAACAATTATAACTTCATGATATGCTATTCCTATGTTAAAAAGAATTGCATATGAAATAACCTATTCTATAACAGATTCATTTTAAAATAGACTGAATCAAATTTCAGTCAATTATAATATGTGAAGATAATCTTGGTGGATTTTATATGATTCATTTGTTTGATCATAATCTTTTCTATATATTTGTTACTAAGAAAGTTTGCTATTATTATTTGTTTTAGAAGCCATTGTGGTACTGAAATTCAATATTTTTTGAAAGGAGGAACAATTGTTCTAAAATTCAAACCTGACAGCATACTTACTTGAAATTACTTTATATCATACTAAGCATTTTAAATAAATGTGTTTTCATTTCAAATAATTGGTGTAAATAACTTAGATTAAAGAAATATATCACTGAAACGTACTGATTTCGTCTATCAAACAACCATAAATAAATTAGTCTTGAAGTTCACTGATGACATAAAGTGATATGTACTAAATGAAATTATGTTCATCATATTAACTTAAATAATACTGTTGACTGTGATATGCATGTCACAAGTGGCTTCGTTAAATAAATTAACATATCCACCAATGAAATTCCTGGTATTGCTTCTACCTTCTACATCATTAACACACAATAAATATTGATAATCAATCTTAAATTCATGTTATCAAACAAGGTACCACTGAAGTAAACTCTCTTAATTCTTTTTGTAAAACGTACGCCTTGTACCCTATCCAAAAACAAAAAAAAATTTTGTTACTTCCACTATTTAGCCTGACCTGCCTAACATAGATACAAGTTTTGAGACCGTCATTTCCAAGCGCTTACAGAGCTGAGAGGTCTTTGTGTTCAAGGCTGTGAAAGAGTAACAACAATTATCCTTCTTGATAGATAATCATACTTCGCGTCGCGGTCGAGAAAGCTCAAGTTTATAATCTGGCAAAGGTTTGTACGCCATGTATTTTATATATTTATCATTCCAAGAAAAGTAATATCTTCCTTATCGTCTATAGGTATTTCATGACGGAAAAGTAAAAATGAAGTTTTAACTAAACCTTAGATATTTTATGTTACTAATTTCTAGGATGGGAAAGAAATAGGAATTAGTGCAAAAGATTGCTGCACTCTTCACTAAAGTAAGAAAAAAAAGTATTGGAAGACAACCAACCCTTTCGCCCATCGATAACAAAGAAGTTTTTAAATAAAACAATGTGAGAGTGTGATATTTTCTCAGTCGAGTTAGTTTTACGCTCCAATCTAAAGATTACAGCTAAGACTTTATCATGCTGACATACTTTTTAAAATTCTTTTAACAATAATATAAACAAAAAGTTTAAAACTATATTTTTTCGTTAAGTATTATATGTATGTTTAATACTTTACATATTATATATAAACGGTATATAATATGAAGTAAAAATCTCAAAAATAAAAGTGGTAATAAGTTAAAAAGATTTTAGAATTAGTGATTATCAAATCAATTAAATATAAATATTGTTTTCTAAAGTTCAGTATTAAAAAGAAAAGATGTAAAAACAAAATATTAATTATAAATATTATTGGGGTTTATAATGAAAGTAAAAAAATTGTTCTTTATGACAAATTAAAATATTTTGTTGGTTTTTGACAAAAAAGATTTTTTTTTATCAAGCTGACTTTCTACACGACCCCGCACAAAGTGCTTCACTGAAAAGCGGCTTATTATTGAACATTGTTCCTGCCAGCAGTAGGGAATTGATATCATTACATTCTTTGAAAACAAATATGTTAAAAGTGCGTCAAAATAATTAAATATTTATCTCACTATTATAACTGATATTGTTTTTTGATAAACTATTATACTCGTGCTAAGGGCTAGCTTCAGCTGTATTATCAATTGAGGCTAGCTTCAGCTGTATTATTCGGTCGAGACCTAGATATAGCAAAACTGTGATGTGTTAAGTGCCGCCATTACTTTGTTACTAATCGCGATGTACTGAAAATGGTATCTTGCTGTAATGTTTTTTATAATAATTCTCGTTTTTTAGCACTATGTAATAAATACTTCGGATGACATGTTTGATAGAGAGGACTATGGATTTATAAGGTAATTAAACTTTATACGCTTCCTAGCTCTAAATTAAAGTGTAATGTACGTGTAAGATATCGTATATTGTTTTTATTCGTTTAATAGAATTATTGACGCTACAAATGTCTGAAACGGCTTCTTTAGATGGAGCGTATTCGAAATGCCCAATTCGACCGATGAGTTTTGAGATTTATTTGAAAAGAATTGCGTATTAAAAATACCATAGAAAAAATGTGTCCGTTTCAAATTGAATGATCTATTTTGGATATATCTAGCGGTTTTTCGACGTAAGAGTGTTGTTCGATCGTTTAAAGAAGCATTGACCTCAGATTTATCCACTTTATAGCGAAAAGTTTTCTCGGCTGGTCTCGTCTTAACCAATTTTGATAAAATAAATTATTACTTGCACCTGTTGAATGCCGATCATGGTGATGTAGCAAAATAGATTTTATAAATGAAAACTAATTTCACAGATGTAGTTTAAATAAGACTTATTTTAAAGCTTGTAAATATTGGGAACAGCGGTTACATTGAAGATTATTTTTTTAGAGTATGTCAAGGCATTACATTTGTTCCATTGAAGTAAAAGATTCTATAGGTTAATGTAGTACATCGTTGTAAACTTCGTCTCTTATTATAAATTTAATTATGGTAAATAGTTATAAAATAGGGTGTTTTCTATTTGGTAGAAATATATATTTAAGTCTTTGTTTTCATAGACAAAAATTAATATTTAATCATTTTTGCATATGATCTATTTGTGTTAGCTTTTTGCTTACTCCGGTGATATGTTATACGAACTTCATTTGGTTTGACGTTTGCGTCATTTATCATTGTTTATTAAAATGTCTTTGTTAATGAACTTTCGATAGATTTGAGTAATAATTGTCACATTGTGAATGGCCCTTGGGTTTAAGGAAATTAGTTTCATATTTAATGATAATTTAAGGCGAAGATATTGACATGAAACGCATTAAGTTGTTTTCAGTCTTACACTTTTGGATTGCGTTCATTTTATGTGGTAGACGGTAGTGTATTAATTAATATTATTTTATATTTCAATGCTTTCAACAGTTGAGTCCTTCCTTTTTAGTTGTTAGAAGTCTATATATTTACAAAGTTCTGCTGTAACAATAACCGTATCATTAATTTCATAGCTTCCCTCGTATTATGTCTGATATGCATTCGTGTATTCCAAATCCCATAATTATGTCTACTAAATTGAATGGTATCTGCTATTTTTTTCATTCGGACTTCTATTTTTCTTTTAATCCAATATCATCTCTATATCTAGATTGGAGCTTACTGTATCTTGTGTATCATGTTTGTGACAATATCAAGCTCTGAATCCAAGTAACAAATATTACAAAGAACTTAAGACCACTCGTAACCACAAAGAACTCAAAGAATCGATCTCATACATTCATTTCGTAACGAATATTTCTTAGGTTGTGACTGTCCTTATAATCCAAATTCTATTATAATAGGTCCATATTCGCCTACATACTTATATTGTATTGTTACTTTAAACTTTATTTATTAAATCAAATTAAAAATCACAAACGAATTTCGTTCTTATGTGAAAAATAAATAATAAATAAAAAATCAGTGTTGTGTAACATTTTTGTTTCACTTTTAATACTGTAATAGATCACAGCGTAAAATGTGAATTTTAGGATTATTTCGTGGAACGGAGAACAAAATGATATCTTAAAACAGCTTCACCTCGGAAGCAGTGCATGGAAATTGCGAAACATTACAATCTCATATACTGCTGTTTCTAAATCTGAAAGCTGGTTACAGATATGAAACTAATAATGTACAAAGTGTTTCGTTCCTGTGTCGAGAATAGGGTATTATTCACAAAGTTTAATAAAATTTCTAAAGCAAGGTAACGAAATTTTATGAAAAAATTTAGCCTCTCAAAATATATTCTATATCTGGAATTTTTGGGGTTTTCGAAGCTCCTAAAACCTGACAATTATTATAATCATCGACAATCGAATTTTAAAAAGTATATTTTCCTAGTATATATAATTCAATAAATTTCTGTGTGATGATTCTCTAAAAATAACTAAAATACCCACACTTCTCTCATTTCATCACAATAACATTACCAATATAATATTTACATCAAGTTTTTATCTGAAAACTGTTGAACTTTTTTAAAAAATAAACATGTTAGCAAATGCATAAAACATACGTCGCTAATTAACTGCAGCCTTCACACTCTGTTCTTTATTTATTTAGCAAAAACATTTCTACAGACGCTGGAATAAAACAGTCAATAGTTTATATAAGGACGGAAAAAATATTTTACCTTCGACTCTGAACTTCTCATAAGTAGTCATAAATACATTTTGTTATATATCCTTCACGACAGACAGTTCTTCGCTCACAATACAATTCCTATTCCACTTAAGTCGAAGGTACAACAAAATGACAAAGAGAAAGTTGTTCAAAGTATTGATATTTCTTTGTCAATCGTATCCTTAACTTCGATCAGACTTAGGCTGGGACAGACTTTATGAAGATGAGTTAAAAACTATTCAAGTGTCGCATTTTTTAAATTAATTATATCGCGTGAAACAACCCTTAATAATAAAATCACTTCATTACCCCGCCATGTTTATTTCACTGGAATTCATATGTAACAATACCGTTGATTCGCTGAATTAAATTATTAAACAATAGATTTTGTGCGCGGTTTCTCTCTGTTTATTTCTATTATTAACTGAAAATTGTACAGCTTGTATATTTTATGAATATAGAACGCCTTATATTTATTCAACCACATTATATACATGTATATGTTAGCGTAGAGAACATTTAAAGTATAAATTTTTATCTGGCATCGATAAAGTTTCATTTTAAAACTTCCTCGATAATGGTTAAGTTACATTCGTTTCAAGCATTTTAGTAAGGACATTTAAACAAGTTTTCCGATTTCCAATTTCAAAGTCATTACGAAAGGAAACAAATTCTAGTATATTTCAATAGAACTATGTGTTAAGTACAATGTGAAGAAAATGGTATTTATGCGTAAGTAAGGTTTTAAAATTTGAATCAAAAAATGCCATAATGTGTTTTTTTTTTAATTCACTGATTCTACCATCATATATAAGTAAGGTGTTCTGATTTCTATTAGTGCACTTAGTAGCATATGTGTATAAGCGTATTTGTTTTGCACGAGAGGGTTTGTTTACCTGTTGACCAGTATAAAGGTCGCTTCGTATACATATAGTCAGATTAGTTACCTAAAACTAGCTCTGAAGAGAAGTCTAGGAGTTTAGTAGATGTAACGTCTTGATATGAATATGACGTAAAAGAATCCTTAATTCAACGATCCGAGTCAGGAAATGACATCTTAAATAAAGCAACAAGAAAGCGATATTCCGAAGACTGCAGGTTCAAATACTGCTCGCATCGACGAATTTATCGTTTTATAGTTACAATTTCAATTTTTAACAGAAGTCTAAATTCAAAGTTGCTTCATGTTAGAAATATAATTTTACAAAATTTATAAAGTAGCTATAACAGGTTACAAAGTATAATTTTTCTTAACATTATAAAGCATGATTTCTTGATGTGGGCGTAATAAAATAGAACCAAATAAATACGAACTTTGAAACTTATCAGATTGATGGCGTCTGTTCCAAATTAATTCAATAACTGTAAGTCTGATAGTTAGTAACATCGAGTTGGGTGTTTAGTTTTTCCTATAGGGTCTTGTGGTGATGTCGGTTATATTGTCAGAGGTGTCATTGTAGCACAAGTTGTTCTCCAACAGACTCTCCCAGTTTCAATAGCTTTTGTATCGCTGCGGTATTTGAATTCACTTTAGATGTTTCAATTTTATATATGTATTTTCATAATTTTTACATAATATTGACATATTTTAATCGATTAATAAATGATTCGATATAAATTACTACCTACAGTCAATTATTATTTTTTTAATATTTTGCGTTTAATTTGTACATTTCTAGTGAATTTGTTTTCATAGCAGTTTTTTACACTCCATAAGGATAATAAAAAAAATGTATTAATATTTAAGTCATCTTATTTTGTCATAGGTAAAAGTGGTGTTCATGAAATTGGCATATTTCTCGACATATATATTTAGTCTTGAAACAACGTATTGCACACATTGATACAAATTGCAAAAAAAAAAAAAATACATGTGAGTCACCTGAACGACAGATACAGAAGGTACCTTTATTTAAATATATTAAGGAATAAAAAAATAACAGAATTGTTTAGTTTTATTAAACGCTATATGCAACATTGATAATGCGTAAATAATATACATATACTGATTAGACCATTTTTTAACTATTGTGTAAATGTCGTGTAGAATAGTTTCTCTATTCCATTGCATATTGCTTCATAAGATTAAAGCAAGAGAGACACGGAGGTGGTGTTCAAAAGAAAAAATACTATGAATAAAATTTTTAATTGAAGGAAATTGTTCAATCTTCTCCCACTGCCTCTTATTCGCTCTCTCAATTGATATATTAACACTTGTACTGTTTAATATGAAAATGCTACCTAAAGAGGGAGTTAAATTATTTAAAATAAATTTATCTATGATTTTGTAATTATAATGTGTGGGAACTGGATATTTGAATAGAAAGTGAATGACTAAATTCTTCAAATAAATAATTTAAAATATTTCTCAACAATTACGAATACTAGTTGTGATTAAAGTGTCATACTGTTATTTCACTTCTGTGGCAAACTGTTCAGTTCAATGAACGTGTCATTTAACTATCGGTGTAATTGATTTATGTGTTTTATTTCCCGTTTAAAATTCTACCTACAAAATATGGGAATATACTAACATCAAACTACTCATCGAAGTGCATTTTATTTGATACCAAAATTAGTTAAAACTTGAAAGACACAGGCACATTTGTAATACATTTAGCCCTTTCCATGAGGTTATTCGTTGTTTTGTCTAAACAACATATACATTACAGAATTATTTTAGAACCATAAAAATGATGATAAGAAATAATGGATTGTATTTATTTATTTTATAGGAAGCCAACATAATGTACAATGATCTTACAAAGTACACTACAATTACAGGCTAACTCAGCATGCATTCATAAAAAAATAAAATAATTTAGTTGTAAGTGTTGCAGATATTTTTTACATTATCGCTAATATACTCACATCGTTAATTAAATTATCGAATATTGAAAGGAAGTGTTCTTCTCGGAAATAGTAAATAGAAATGAAGGTCTGGAGTTTCTAAAAAGCTTTTACGTACTAACGTTGGAAATATCAATTTCCTTGAAACTTTAATTAAATACAGAATTTAATTCAACGTTATTTTTATATTCTATTGATATGGAACAGATATTTTATTATGGATATTTCGTTTGTAAGGTGTGGATTCAATTTTATTTTTTGCATATGTATAAATTAACTATAAACAGTTTGTATTCGTCATCCGTGTGTTGCTTTCCTTAGTTGGTGGGGTTAGAGATGTATGACAGAAATAATATTGTAAATAAAACTTAAAAACTCACCTTCGCAGTTATATGAAAACTTAAAAATGTGCAAAATGACTCGGTGTGTTGTTGGAATATATAGTGTTAAGAAGTTAATTCATTATATACTTTTTAAACATTCTGTTTTGCACTCATGAAAGTCTGTTACCACTTAGCAATATATATATATAAACAAATATTTTATTGCAGACTTAATGTTTGTAGAGCGAGCATACACGCAACGTAACCTCGTGTTTATCTGTGTGAGTTGTTTTATTATTGTAAATAACATTGAACAGCTTTAAAGGTACATTTAATTATAACATTATGTTCTATATATTATTAATATCATATACTAATATGACACGTAAGATTTAAATAACAACAACCGGGAGATGATTTACGGAAAAATATATTTAGGTACTCAAGAAAATATGTAGTGTAAATTACTGTATAAAAAGTTATGTTCTATCAAACAAAATAAAATTAAAACTAAACAAAATTACTGTATTAAAAATTATGTTCTATCAAAACCATTATCGTATCTGTTTCAATTTAACAGTAAAAAATAGCAATTTTACTAAATGAGTGAGTAATGTTTCACAAAAATTTAATGTTGATAATATGTAAAATGGTTTGCTAAAAAGTAAAATGGTTTGCTTAATAGGAAAAGTTTATCGAAAAAAAAATGATAACTAAGCATTAATTTTAAAAAGATAATTAAAACAATCACCGCACATAATAAAGATGAAAAGTTAGTAGTTAGTAGTAGAGTTTGTTTTTTGTCTATAATTGATGAAGATATAGAAGATCAAATAGGTTAAAGTTGGTTACCAAAATCAATAGCTTTTACTGTAAATTCCAAATTCACAAAGCTTTACAACATTTATATCAGTTTTGTATTTAGGCTCTTAAATAATAAATTTCACACGTAACAGCGTATCATTCTCTACATAAAAAATATTTAAAAAATCCAATTTCATCCTGTCCATTTCATTAATACCATGTAAAAATCGATTTTTTTAAATAAAATCATGTACACATGTTAATTAATTCGTGCATTGCGAAATATTGAATACCAAATGAAAAACAAATTCTTTTTTAATAAAAATGTTTCTGATGTCGACATTAATAAAACGCCGCAGAGAAAATTCAGTTTCAGATGTCCTTTTGATGTATCAATTACCTTGAAAGCATTCCTAATGGATTTGTATGCATTTGCAATCACGCCCTATTTGTTTTTCACATTTGTCCATCGAATTAATTGCTATTGATTTGTCACGTAGAAATATATTCAATGTAAAGGAATATTTAGTTATTTAATTAATATAAATAAAGTCGTCACAATGTGTTTACTATCAGTATTAAAAGACCAGATAATTGACTACCCGAACGTAATATTCAAAGTACATAGTCTTTGATAAAATAGATTCATAATAGAAATGTAGCTTTTTTGTGTTTATATGAATAAGCCTTCATTGCTGGTTACTTATTTTTAAGTTTAAAATGTTTCCTAAAATAAAGAAACGTTTAAACAACGAGAGTCCTTAGTCAGAGACATAATCTTCAACTATTTTTTAAATATCAACTCGAATTGTATTGTTTTAAAAATATTCAGGAAGATGAACTGAACTTTCATTGTTGCGTTCACATTTGATCTATTAAAAAATACTTTATGAAATATCTTTACAAAAAGAATGTTCAATGGTATCTAGCAATTTAGGCTTGACTAATTGACACACGAAGTTTAAAGAAATATAAAACATTTTGTATTTTACATTCATTTAAATTCAGTCCGTTTGTTCATGGCGTTTTGAGCTTTTTTTTCAGCATGACTGGTCAAGCGACGTGATTTAACATCAAATATTGAGCAAGCAAATATGGGAACTAGTTATTTTAGCAATATCAATATTTAGAGACGAAACTTCTCAGCAATCCATGGCTTCACCGTGCGGGTGCCGGATCCATCGCGTTGCAGGGAGAGGAGCTTCAACAGTGCCTGGGACTTGCGACCCAGGTGTAGATTTAAGGGGCCCCTTAACTAACACGCGTTATACGCTCACCTCCACTGTCCAATATATCAGATCATAATTATTGTATATTCACTTATATGTAATACGCCCTCATAGTATACAAGAATTCTGTATATCGCATCTCATATAAATATTCAATATATTATTATTATTTTAATAATATCTATTTTTATAAAATAGCTACCTTATTCTATATTATAAATGAGTTTTATTAAGTTTTAAATGTACATTACAATAACGGTTGAAAAGTCAAAGATTAATTATAACAAAGGAAAAATTATATCTAATATTTTCTAGATGGGAAGGCTTTTAAAGGTAACATGTTTCTAATAACTATGAAGATGAATTCTATAGCTGTATGGTTAATAAATGTTATTTGTAAAAAAAATATACACTGTCCTGTTACTTACGTCACTACTCGTATATTTGGTTGTGCCTTAAAAGTTAAAGGATTTCTGCCTTTCTCACTAAGAGACACTCATGCAATTATCAGAATGAATTTTTTGGATACCATCTTTTATTATATTGAAAACTTTCATGTTAAAAAAATTAAATGATCGACGATATTGAGATGTTGGTAACATTTTCATTATACCAATTGTTTTATGTTCAATTTAAAGTTGATAAGACAAGTAGTATAATCAGATTCTACCTTATTGATAGCGTAGTTCAATATTGTACTAGTAATGTTATATTTATTTCCAAAATGTCTTTTGTCCTAACTCAAGACACAAAACAAAACATCAGTCAAATATTAATGTGCGTTGTGAGGTCGAAAGATCTTTCCTTGGATAGGCTTATCAGAACATTTTACTCAAAAACAGGAAGCAAAAGATTACTTTTACAAACAAACTTATCTTCGATATTATAGTGTTGTATGTATTTTCCGATAATTACAAACATAAATTCGTCGGATTTTTTTATAATATGGCTGGATTACAACAAATATTTTCATTGCTCACTTAACACAGATGTTAGATCAAAAATACAACTTTATACTTCGTCAAATTCGCTCTGGAATTTCATATTTGATTTCTTCACAGACTTATGATCAAAGGCTAGTATTCAGCTATCTTTAGAGCTTTTAAATTTTTACCTTTATTTTGAGTCATGAATTACAGTGCAAATTTTAAAATAGATTTTTTTTATCAGAATTGATATTATTAATTTCAATGTCTTTTTATCCTTTTTGCTTAAAAACATACTTTTGTTTTATTTTTAAGCTTTTGTATTTATTTTCGGATATACAATTACTTGACCAATCTACAGTATAATGGAAAGTCGTAAAAAAACCCTTGCATCTGCTGGGAAAAGGAAAATTAAAACGCAGCGAGATCAGCTTCCGTAACGTCTACCTATGGAATATAAAAGAGGATTTAATTTTCTATTGTAGGGGTTAAATTATTAATACGTTGAGACAAAACCTACTAGAATTCTTAACGCCTATGGACGGTAATGGAAATCGTATATAATAATTTTATATAAATTAGAACAAAAAAATAATAAGAAAATATATTACGTAAAGATTTAAATAAATTAATAAACTAAAACAACAACATTAAAGCAGCAATATTAATTAGATGATTTTGGAAAACATATAAGATAATGGCTTTTAAACAAAATATTCACCTAAATTGTGATTTACTTCAACATTAACTTGAATTCTTCACGTGCGTGTTTTTCATGTTTTCAGCATTCTTTTTTTTATGTGTTAAGATATATCTCCTATCAATAAGTTTATTTACGTTATGTCAATTTTAAGTTAAAGAAAATCATACCTTAAATTTAAACTATATATTTGTTTTGTTAAGATCGATAAATAAGTACCTAACACCTTACTTTGATGCCCAAATAAATTATTTGAATATGAAATTTAACATGATTGACTAATTTACTATTTTATATACTAGATTAAGTAAGATTCATACACATAGATTATTTATTTAAAAAAATATTGAACTATATATAAATTGGCAAATATAGAGTTTAAAATTCATAGACACGAGCAGGCTTCCAATATACCAATTAAAAAGTATTGTTTTCCCAACTGGAATGCGTTTGCATTCCAGTTCCACAGTTCTGTGGAATGTCTGTGTATATGGAGGTATCATTGAATTATTAGTTTTCTAGTCTATTCACGTTAGCAAAAACCTCCACATTGGGGAATGACTATAAAATCCAGTTATTGATTTGTTATGTCACAAATGCTCGACTGATTGCAGAATTACTGGGATTCAATAAACGTGAGTTATATTTATTCAATACAACCCCATGGTGTTCCGTTTTGTTTCAATGAAATGAATGGTTTTAAATTAATGGTAAAACGAATTATTTGTCTAAAAACAATCCTATATGATTCTATATATACGTGATTTTTTTATCTATCTCTGTAAAAGAAACCGATTAAATATTAAAAAAATGTTCAATTTTTTTAAATCATTTAATTTTGTTATATACCTACATATATAGAAATTATAACGTTAGAAACAAATAAAATATATTTTAAATAGATCAAGAGTAACAAGATTATCTTGCTTTTATAAACACCTTTTATAAATTACAAAAACAAAAAATTGTGACCGTACACTAACGAACATTAGTGCTAGAACCGGAATATTACTTTTAATTCAATTATTTTATTTTATTTTTACCTTTAGTTATTCATTATTCAAAGATAATTGACGCGATACATAAACAAACAGCATTGTGTAGTTTTAGGCGAAATTCACATGGGACAAATAGTGTAAATAAGAAAATGTTTACATTTCAATGTTTTACGCGATCGGTTTAAAACAAACTGAATTTTTTTGATTGTTTACAAAAAGATTTGCTACGTTTTTTACAGATATCTGCATTTCGTTCAGCAATCGTGACAAAATCCTGTTTTGTCAGCTTTCCTTTTGTAAAAAATAAATAAATAGTATCGACCAACGTTCTTTGTTACTTTTATATAGAACCAGCAAGAAATAATACATTTGTTATATATTTTTGTGGTTAGTGATAGATTAAATATGGATATTTTTTTTACACAAACATTTTTTATAATGCAGTTTTACATTTGTTTTATAACATACCGATATTCAATTTAGTATAGTAATATTTTTTATTTCTCTACAAAGTTAAGTTATTTGTCTTTATAGGTAGGTCAGTATCATTCTTAATAAACGTTGATCAAGAGTTGCAAATAAAAAAGAAATAATTTATTGCTACTACCTTTTTGACACCTTCAAGACGGTACCGCAATGTGCGATTATTAATTTTTAATGCAACAGTAATATATATAAAGAAATTGCTCAACAAAATAATGAAAACATTAGCTAATTAAGTAAAATTAAATAAAAAGAATAATAATATATTATGATATACATATTTACATTTTAATCATGTTATTAATTCGGTTATAATTTAATTGGCGTGTAGTGTGCAACGATGAGAAACAGAACAGAACAGGTTTGATGTGGATCTCTCCCAAGCCAATTTATGTAAGGATCATTCCATGTACCTATAATACAGAAATGTGACGGCAGCCGTCCTCACAGAGATTCAAAGTACTTACATACGTCTGTAAAGATCACTCTGCTTTCAAGTTAAGCGAAATCAAAATACCAAGAACATAAATCTTCTCAAGATGCTAATTCTATTCTTTTTAAAACGTACTTTTGTAATAATTTATCAATTTATATGGACTACTGTCTTAAATAAAAAAAAAATTGTTCATCATTAAACGATAAAAAATAATGAAAAAACATAAAACAAGTAATTTTTTTTTCTCCTTAAATATTTTTTTTAAAGTGGAGTGACTATAAAAGCTGTTTAGATTATAATAATTTGTACTGGAATGTTCATCCGAGCTCTTAGTTTGAAACCATACACAATTTTAAGTGTGCACTTACGTAATGTGCACTAATAAATATTTAAATGCATTAATTGAATGCAGCAAATCTAAACATCCTGGTGACGTGTATTAATTTATTGATGAGCAGTTGACTGTTCATGTTTTAAATACGAATCACTTATCTGTCAATTATCCCGGTTGGTTAAAATGGTTTGGTTGAAAAGATTGTTACCATTGCGAATTAGATAATTTAGAAATGAGTGCTACAATATCAACATTTTTTCAAGTAATTCAAAGGAAGTAAGACAATATCTAACAGTTGGAAGTATTGTGTGTAAATTCCTTTTAACCTTTACCGTTCTATATGTGGCTCCACTTTCTTCACATAAAACCAACTTAAAACACATCTCATTCATATACTTCCTTATAAGCAGTTACACTCCTTAATAACGTTTTAATTTCATAATGAACTAGAAGACCCGGTGAACTTCGTATCGCTCTATAGTCAAGAAATATCTGTTAAGTTTTTTTATTTATATTATTGGAGTTTAACTTTAAGCAATAAATCTCCGTGTTTTGAAGTGCGACAGAAGTATTGACATATTAGTTGTCAAATCTAATGTAAAAAAAACGTTTGTATGTTAAATAGAAAAGGGCTGTTTTTAGGGTTTTCTCGCAAATGAATCAATTTTTTTCAGCTTTTGAACTTTCCCTGAACCTCCACGAACATTTCAAGACTAAGATAAGATAAATCCGTTCAGCCGTTCTCGAGTTTTAGTGAGACTAAAGAACAGCAATTCATTTTTATATATATATAGATTTCTTACAAATATCAAATTGTCATCCATACGTCATACATATATCTGTCATTATACGTCAATTACATAGCTCTCATTTGCGTTTTGTTATTCCAGGTTTGATTATTTTTTGTTATATCACGTTTTATAATGACTGACGTTTCAGGTCAAGTCACACGGGAATGCTATCAAACGGGATAAAAAGTATCCTATGTCCTTCTCCTGGTTCTAAATCCGTTCAGCAGTTCTTGAGTTATAAATGGAGTAACCAACACGACTTTCTTTTATATATATAGATACAAAAGAATAAGTAAGATTTGGAAATTTTATTTCACTCTTCAAAAAATATAAGACAGTTGAATAAAAGGTTTGGTTTCAAAATGTAGGGATCAATATTTGAACAATTCAACATAATAAAATTGATAAATTTTATTTCTTTTCTTTAAATTTATTTTAAATATCTTCATTAATATAACTTCAGAAATAAAGTAACATAATAACAAATGTATCATTAGTATGAAAAAAAAATGATTTTGATGTTATTTATTTGTTTATACATAAAATAAATTAAAAGTAATAAAAGTCCCCAAATCGTCAGATAATATTTATTTTTTCCTTTCTTAAGATGTGTCTTTCATGTTAAATAAAGTTTTAACGATTAATATAAAAGCTACATATTTAATATCTGTAAACCTTCATTTATAAAACGTAATCCCAAAAAGGTAAAATAAAAGTCGTATTTGAATAAGGACATATTTTGTGAGCAGTCTTATTTTTATTATATCAGATAATTCTCTCGGAACCTCTTCATAACGTCGGTAAAGTGCTATGACAATAACACAGACTGAGTTTTGCCCCAGAGAGGTACAGTTCTCTTTGTTAAATAATATATTTTGCGTTATTGAAATTTGTATCTCAAATAAACGGACTTAAGAGTCATTATACATCAAACAATACTAAGATATAAAGAAAATTATAAAATTTACAGAAAAATAAGAAGACTTTTCGTTGTTTCCCATAACTATTCCATTATTGTGTAAAGTAATTTTAGACCGGATGGTTCGTGATTCACAATAATCACGAGCAATTTGACGTTCAATAATATTTGAAAACATCTAAAAGAGGCCGTATTGTAATAAGAAACGACGCTGCGTTACAGAATGATATACTAGTATATATTATATACTAATCTGTATATTGTGTGTCACATGAGAAATAATTTTGTATTTTAGTTTTCTAAATGTTATTTGGTAAAACGGTTATGTTTCTCCGAAAATAAAGTACTGAGATGTAAATCCTTGCGTTATGTTAATAATAGTAAGTTATTTTAAAATATTGAAAGTTTGACAACAATTTTAGTTTTATTTGGTTGTTCAAAGTAATATTAAAAGTAAATTTACTGTTTTTTTCCAATAGATGTATGTTTCACTGACAAAGACGGGTATGTTGTATGTGGCCGGTGGTGATATACGCGGACGGTAAAAAGACGAGTATTATTAGTGATAGAGGTTTAAGTTGAATTTTTTTATTTTTAGAAATTGAAAAATTGTTGTAGCAGCAAGGCGATTTTACAAGGTTGCATTACAGTTTTTACCATTCAAATTATGTGTTAAGGAACTTCAATGATATCAATACACACTTCTCTTTTTATGCACCGAAATTTTTTCTACCATATGTATATTTACCGAAAGTACCGAAAGTACAATATAAAGATTAGCTACCAATTTCGTGTTTATCAAATCAGATCAGTGGTAATATGTGTACCGTATTACATTTTTCTTGAATTTAATAATGCCATTTAAACACAAAAATATATAAAAGAAACGTTCTTATCATGACTATTTAAAGATGAGATAATTATATCAAGTTTTATAAAGAACGAGAGAAAAGTTTGATTGATAAAGTTGTCAAAACCACCATCAGTTTCAGGAAAAGTTTGTCACGGATATGATTGATTACCATCAACCCGGAAATTTTTATATGTAGTTAGTAAGATAATAAAAAGTAGCTTAATAACTCGTTTCGATATAATTTCAATTACACTCTAAGGTACATAGTGCTTTTACTAAATATATTTAAAGAATGTTAATGTCATACAACACTATACAAATACTTTTTATAATTTCGACCGATTACAACTTTACTGCCATTTCAACTGTTAAAAGGATGAGTAAAGCTTTAAGAGAACAATCTCAGTAACAGTTGCTCTCTACTATCCTTGAAGGAACACAAATTGACACTGGAAGGAAATACAAACGCAATAAAATTGATCCAATCCTTTGATTTGATAATGAAGAATAACTATAGGATATTACTTCGAAATAAATAAGTACCTATAAACTGTACGATTATATGCCGATATTTGAAATCAGATGATAATACACAGATTGTATAAAAAATCATTTTAGGTGTAGGTAAGTGCCACATTTGCAAGCCTAAAAGATTTAGGCACTATAAAAGTGATTAGAGAGGAGTAGTGTAATCGTGTTGTAATTGGAAACAGCTCGGCTGTATATGTTTATAGCGCTATATGTGTGAAATACCATCTGGGCCGCGAGATTTGTTATTACGCAGAGTTCTCAGTACCTGTTAATTAAAAATACGGATCTCTGTCATAGAGAAACCTCAGTCAGATAAGATCAACAATTAAAAATATGATAATAGTTATCAACAATTAAAAAAGAACAAACAACACTTTCACCTGAATTACTTATTCTACTGGTCGAAACTATTACAACTGACTAAAACATTATACCTCAAAGGATGAAGTTAAAATTTTAATCATGCTGACGAATGTCTTATTGTGCCTTTTTTAAGAAAACTATGTATGTCGAGGTGACAATTTTTAACAGCCTTTTATTATCATTATATTAGCTTAGCTTGTACATATGTATGTAATGAAATCTTTGAGCACGATTTTCACCGGTTTTTAGAATCAAGGTCTTATGACAATGCAATAATTTGATAACAATTTTTCATTTTCTTTATTAGGACCGCCACGATTAGTGAATTCTTTTATAGATCCTCTGTAGTGGAGTAAGAGAGATACTACTATCTGCAAATTCAGATGACTACGTTTCATGTCTTCCCTCTCATAGATAGTTGCCACTAAAAGACTGTAACATTCAATACCAAGGACTCCACGCTTTTTACTCTGAATTAATATAATTTCTTTGTAATTGAAAATAATTTTCCATTTTTTAGTTCGATTAACCTTAAAAGCGTGATTTTTTTTAACGTTTATTTACTATCCAAAGTGACTGTTTTAATGAATCATGTTAATTTTTTAACAACGTCAGCGTTAAATACTAATTATAACTAAAAGAAAAAAATGTTGCAACATAACATTTATAAACGCTTTAATTATAACACAATAGAATTATTATTAAAAAAGGAGTGAGTCTTGCCTCAGTTTTATAATAGATTTTTTACGTCACATTGAATGAGTGGTCTATTATAATGGTCATTATCCATGGGTGAAAAATGAACGCGTATGTTGTATGTTGTATGTACATAGTATGTATATGTATGTACATATGTATGTGTCGATGTTTAGAATTCTTTCATATATTACTAGTTTATAGATAATGAAACTTTAATATTCATTACTTATTCATTAGCAATATACGAGTATATGCACTATTATTTATGCAAAAATTTAAAATATAATTAGCAACAAGTCAGATGACGCAGAAGAGAAGTCACGATTCCAATTTGTATGGTATGTAACGTTTGGGAAGTTGTTCCTAATGAAACATATCTCGCTCGATTCGTAGTTGTCTGGCGGAGATCACAGGAAAATGATTCTACTGTTATTAGTGTTTCTGTGATTTTGGTATCTAAGGGTCTTTACGAGGTTCGGGTATGTTAGCAAGTTACAAAAAAGTTCATAATAACTTTCTCTGTCCTTAGGTTTCCTCCAAGAGCACATTATAAATACTTTTTAGTTTTTCTAAAGTCAAGTGTACTGGTTTTTCTTTTCCAAAGAAAAAAATTCAGGTATTACCATGTTATGATCTCTGTATTGGTCTTTGTACTGATTTTACTCCTCCAAAAATATTCCATCACAGTCGTAATGTTACGTATAAGCGATCACTTACTCAATCAAACTGTAATAAAAAAGTAATAGTTTTTTTATTATTTAGCACTACATACTCCCGAAGATTCGGTTTCTTTGCAGTGACCGTGATCAGTCACAAGAATTGCTTTTCCCGAACGCTAGAGCTTTCGAAAAAAAGTGCCTGTAAAGGTTCTCCTAAGAGTTATAGGATTCTTCGAGAGAACTTTAAATATGTATGTATTTAAATGTTCGGCGTTCTGTAATATGATATTCCTGGTGTCGCTTAAAATTGCTTTTAGAGGTCGTACGCCTGTTTACTCTAAACGTCGTATCAAAACCAAAACATATAGTCAATATTTATAACCTTTAATTTTTGTAGTAACTTATTCTTTCAAGAAACGATGTCACAAAAATATTTTTCTTTAATTAGTATAACCACTAGATTATTAATTTTAAATTATGAGTTTGTAATAATTTGGAATATAAGAAAAACATGTGCATATTAAACAGGCATCATACAAAAAGTTGTATGAATAATTTGAATAAACGTTGTTATAAAAATGTAAAGAAGGATTTTTAAAATTCTGTTGAGGAATTAATAAACCTTTGAGTTCATATATATAATGTTAGAAAGATATTGTATTGTTTTGGCAATAAATTTTGAATTAAAATCTATTTACAATATTTGTATGTTTTTTTAAAGAAAAATGAAACCAGTTTCAGAAACTAAACACAATAAGGAAGAGCTATTATGTTACAAAAATATAACAAAGGGTCCGGGGTCAGGAAGATATTTTTATTAATGTCACGTGGTCACAATTACTATTAATTTGATTTATACACAGATATGTTGCTGGTTCAGCTGTGTACAGTACGAGACAATAGAATGCCATACAATAGTGAATAGAATATTATTTTATTATTGTGTGTCAACAGTGGCCTTAAGAGAGCAATAAATTATTTGATATATATAAATAAATCATACTCAGAAAGAATATTTTACTAAATATACAATCATTTAACTATTACAACTGGTAAACCAAAGATAACAAATTGTTTTCTATTCGCTTAATATCGCTACGTAAGTTTTTAAGACAGATAGATATCCAGTAATATACAAATCACATTTGTTATTGTACCACTTCTAGTATGACCACTATGTACAAATGAAGAAGTAGTATAACACCAGAAAAATACGCCGGCATATTTTCAAATTAGGTTTTGGAGACTGGTACAGTCAAGAGAAATTAACTTTTTGTTTTAAATCTGTTTCTTCACTGTCGAGGATTCATGATATCTGAAAACTAAAATTATTTACATATGTTATGATTTATAAGAATAGAAGTTATAAAAATAGATATAATAATTTGACGCAACTGTATTTTTATTAAAGATGATTTAAAAATAATTTATATCTTTATATATATATATAAGAAGTATATATATATATAATTCTTCTGTGAGTGTGTTTGTCACTGAACTTCTCTCAAACGACTGGATCGATTTTGATGAAATTTTATGTGTGTGTTCAAGGGGATCTGGGAATGGTTTAGATTCACAATTTTGTCCGCTGG
>DVQO01000054.1:0-40237 GCA_018231785.1 Danaus gilippus
ATTCTGGTTCCGCCGATCACTATTGCCAATCCCGGCGGCGGAGAGTTCCTGGGTCCGTAGAAAAGTAGGGCCTCAGACTTTTCCAGGGCGACTGTAAGGCCCAAAGCTCGAATCCGACGCTACGAAGGTTGGCGCCAGAGAGCACTGGGTCGTATCCTTAACTTAACAACTAACTACTAACACTTATAATATAAATATTAACTACAAATATGACCTATATTTTTTGGATTTGTTTACTAAACATAATTATTTTATTCATACAAATATAAATTTTTGATGTAACAATTATAATTTTTTGATAAGAAAATATAAGCAAACAGGATATTTTTTTTATAGACGACTTGTACACAACGTTGTACGTACTTAGTTTAGCCATATAAAAAAATATATTACTTTTGAATTTTGAATCCGTTATTTATAGCCTATTGTTCATTGTCGTGCTAATTAATATATTGTTAAATATTTAAAATACTAAAGTAAATATATACACAAGCTACATTCATAAGTTATTAACAAAGATAAAGCCATATAAGTTGAACAACGGATAGCGTAACGTAACCTATCTGTAGAGCAATTTTGTTTTATTATATCAATATCATTACATTTTCACTGACACTGGCTTTTGTTCCTGAATATATTCACAGTTATAAATAAAGTAGTTTGCAATTATTTTAGCAAATGGATGGAACGTATAGCGTAGTGAATCATATAACGACAAAAGCGTTGAATTTGTAAAAGAATAAAAATGAACAATTTTCTCTAACAGTTCTTTTATAATTTAGATTTCAAACATTATTATTGAATCCAAAACATTTCTTTATTTTTAATTAACTGCTTAGATGAATATAGTATTAATAGTTTGGCAATAGTTTCAACAGCAAAGTATTTAGTAGTCTAACTAAAAACTTCTTAAATCATTTTATCTTTCAGTCATTACAATATTTCATACTGATAATATTTATCCGAACAATATTTATGCGATAACTAGCTTTTGCCAATTAGTATAATGTTCTGTCTGTATGTTCAATAAGTTAAAATATTTCTGAATAACAAATGTTGTAAGTAAAATTATTTTTCATTTTATCAAAATAAAAAATGTATTTGCCTGGCAAAAAGAATAATTAAAAAAACCTTTAAATCCTGTTTCAAAACACATTGTAAATTATAGGAACAAAAGTTAAATGCTAAGCTTAAGTGACTTTCTGTACAACGATTCATTTGGCTGTAATAAAACATGCCATTATCCAATCCTTTGAAGTGACTTTTACAGTGAAACAACTCTCAACATTAACATACGACGTATAAAATTTCGTTCTATGTATAATTTACCAATAATCCCTGCAATTTATATAAGACCTTAACAATACCAATCATGATATTGGAAGTATTATAATTAATTAAAGGTTTTTTTACACTCTTCTGCCGGTAAGCGGCTTTTACACTAATTGAGCGTAAAATACTGATTCTTATTAATACTTGCTATCGGCGATGCAATTTGCTAAATGGAAGTATTTAATCAGGATAGTATTTGAATTTACCTATAATATATTTCAATGTCTAGATAATAATGTGATATATAAACTATGTCTTATGAAATACATTAAAATAAAACTATTTTTTTTTCTTTTCATTTTTCTTCTTTTCTTTTAGAGAGGAACAATGTAAGAATTTAAAAAATTAATATGCAATATTTTATCATATATCATCTTTGCTATAAAATTCGCTTTATATATCGTACTAACAGCATTAATCTTTTTTTCCGAGCATTGACCTACAACGAACGACATTTTTACTATTAATGACATAAAAATGGCATTGCAAAATCAAATTTACAGCTCATGTTAGTAAGCAAAATATATAATTTTAATTTATTACATCACAGATAAATATTGATAAAACGTGTTGTTAATCTCACGATACATTGAAACCGTATATTCCCGATCATTGTATAATATTTTCATACCCACTAATTTATATTTCTAACGTTTACAAGGTATTACTATCTAATAACCATTCATAAGTATGTTATACATTTAATTTATTACATTTCCACAATCATACTATACTTCTAGAAATACATATAATGTAATAATATGATTTCATTCGTTAGTACCAAGTCTGAATAGTAATAATGAAAAAAGAACTTACTCGTAACATCAGCACGCTCCCAACGTGCTCTATCGATTTGAGATCAGAGCTTCAAACATGCCCATCCAAAAGAACATTATAGTACGACTTTTTGAGACAGCTTTAAATTTAACATTTACAATTTTATAAACTTTATATACGAACTAAATTAAAATATTTATTTTAGAATGATAAATATACCCGATGAACGAACGATTAGACTTTCAAAAATATCTAACCATAATCAAGTAATCATAGGGCAATATTTCATATTTAAGCCAAATATAATAAGGTATTTAGTATATAAAGATATTTCAAGAACAGTATCATTATTTTGTTTCAAAAGATATATTATTGCCCTTAAATCGTGTGACAAGTGAATCAATGATTTCAGTCAAGACAGTATTAAGAACAGCAATAATATAATTTGTTCAGTTGTATGAACACTAATATAATAATAATATCTTAAGCTATTACGTTATTTTTAAACCAAAAAACACCCTATAAGAAATTAACTCTGAAAACAATACTACGTCGTCAAGTCATATAATTAATTGTCAAAGACCCTAGGTTGGTCCATTTGTCATTGGTACAACGTTTCAAATCTTCCTTATTATCAAAAGAAATTTCTGAAAGTATTTTTAGGTTATATCAAACATATCAAATAAATGCGATTATGTCCTTTGAATATGACTATAAGTAGACATATTCTGTTATTAGGAAACAGGTAAAGACAATTTTTTGATAGAAATCAATTCGTCATGCTGGTACTATCTTTTACTATTTATAAAATATGTTACGCCTCTAAACAGTGGGTATGTGTGTGAGAGAGAGAGAGGAAAAGACTGTGTGTATGTGTGAGTTTGCGTATCTAGTATGTGTATATAGAATCAAAAAGCTTAATTTAAATCTGCAAAAAGTAGAAAAAATCGAGGGTAGGTAAATTATTGTGTCTTATACATATATGTACACATATATTAATTTATTTTAGTAAACCAAGTCAACGTGCCAATTAATATAAACATCAGACCAGGTGTTAACTTTCTCATAACCCTTGTAGCTTACTAAAAGCCTAAGTTAAACCTTCTGTATATTTTCAATAACGAGCTGAAATATCAAATTCACAAACTGTTAACGAGCGTAATGGCGTTTGTCCGAAAATCGCAAACCAAGTTTCCTATAATTATTAATACACAGTGTAAAATAAACAATATTTATTTCTTTTTTCGAATGTACACTTTTGATCTCTGATTATGTTACAAAATGTATTCGACTATAATATTAAAGGAAATTGTGAATTGAAAGATAATAATGGAACTGTAGAGTTTTCTATGAATTGTTATTTCATAATAAATTTTAAATGCACCAAAAATCAAATGACTTGCTTCGGTATATTTATCGTATTATAGTTAGTTCTATCTAAACATAAACAGTATAATTTAACAGCAGTTTTTTTGCGCACATTTTAGAATTTAAATATAATCAATGAATATATTATGTGGCTGAAAGGAACGACAAGCAGCAAACAATAACTTTAATTAAGAAGTTAGCCTTTAAAAATACCAATATGCAAAGTTATTTTTACTAATTTCTTGTAGCTGAGACAAAGAAAAACTTCTTTAATTTTGTAAAATTAGAAGAAAAGATATATTGTGCGGTTCATAAATAATAATTATGATAACGAGCCCCGAATTATAAATACTACACTATTTTAATTTAGACGAGTTTTTCATTTAATTTTATTTAATTAGGTAAACCAAAAATTTTGGATAACCTTTATGGAAATAGTTCCTTTTCAAACATCCTAGTGATCCATATCGCTGATTACGGTTTCAAATAAAAATTGTTGCAGATATTGTGGACTTATTGCGGAGATGAACCATTACATCCAATTAACCAAGCCAACAAAATCTTCAACCGTTTCCGCAATAATTAAAAGTAAAGAATAATAATACCAAATGATTAATTAGTGGAATTTTTTATTCATCTGTAAATTTACATATTTCTTTTCATCATAAAACAATGTCTAAATTATTCGTAGTATCTAAAACCGAATTATAATTTATGCACAAAATTTTTAATCACACAATTTCTAAGGAATAAATTTCACTTGTTTTCACAACATTACAGTTTTTTTTTCAATAATTTATAAAAAAATAAAAACAATATCTAGTGTATTATGATTTAACTCCCAAGTCCTAACTCTATTTTTTTTCTTCTTTGAATAAGACTATTAATAATACATATATTTTATCATTCTAAACAAAAAGATATATTTTCAAGGAAAAAGTATATTTAGTCCCAGTGGACCAAATCCAAACATATGAGATCCTTACTTATATTTTTTATTGTTCAATCTTAATATAAATTATTTGACGATTCTTAAACGATAAGAAAGAAGTCGCGGCTAACCACTAGTTTCTCAATCGACAGAGACATATATGAGATAACTAATGATTGACACAGCATTTAATCAATTGTCCTGATTTCAACCACAACGATTAACATTTCCAATATTACTGCCATTTACAATCTTCATTGCAAAACCTGGTATACACTAAAACTGATCTTCGTAGAAACAGAAAAATGTTGATTACTAAATTTTCTTAATGAATAAGAGTCTAATTGTAGCTAGAATCACGAAATAATTATTGAATTCGAAACCTAATTATGGAAGCTTATATTTGATAATTTAGGCAATTTGATATCCCTAACCAGACTTCGGTTTATTTGAAATAAAACAATGAATTTAATATCGAAGGAATTTATAAAATTCGTCAGAATATAAGAAAACCTTAATAATTATGTTTTTTACAATTAAGTATTTTTGATTCCGATAAATAAATAATAGTAGTTAATAATTTGATTAATTTTTAAAGATTGATCATATACAAAATAATGTCATTGAAAATAATTTACCTATTAAGGAGTGAAAATGTAATGTACTTGTTACACTCGACTAAAATAACAGCAACGCTTATCTTATTTGGTACAGAAATCTAATCATTTACCAAAGAAATTTAACAAGTTGCTTAACTTTAACTTGTTTAAGTGAATAGTTTAAATCACTCCAAGTATCTTATTTATCCGATCTGCCAGACCGATTTCTGAATGATTGGATACTTAACTAAAAATAATAAGGAAAAATCGTTTTGAAACAAAAAAACATAAAAAGCTTGTTCAAGTTTCTTGTTCTTTCAAGCCTGTTCATTCAAGTACATGATTCTTTAAGGAAATGTTTCGTTCAATATTTTTCCTCACGTTTAATAATCACGATAATTATACAAATCATTTTTAACGTTTCTCATTAGTAATACTATAGTCGGCATTTTTAAGTTTGAAGTTGGAAAATTAAAATCAGGGTGCTTGCTTAAATCCCTTAGGTATATATAACTGGTAACTAGCTATGTCCGCATATTTAATCCTCTTTGGAATACGTTACATAACTCTGATAAGCTTTCATTTGATTTCTTTTTGACCCCTTTTGAGTTCGTCACATATCAACTTTTCAACTACCTCATGACGACAAAACTCTTTCAATGAAGGCAAAATTTTGAAAATAGTCTTTTAATTGAAAGAGCGCAACAAACATATCGATTATTTCTTCCATTTGTTATTTTAAAACAGTCGGTTAAAAAACCTTAGTTACTTCATATGATTCTACCAACCTAAAAATGTAATTTCAAACAAAATCGATAAAGTCATTTTAGAGATTATCTGGAACAAACAGATAGGCAGACAGATAGTCAGCCACAAATTTAAAAAGTCCATTATTAATGCAGATCATATATACTTTAATTTACGCTTAATGAAAAGATGTTAATTTAAAATAATAAATAGTTTTTTTTATTGAAACAGGTATCCAGTAACAATCCGGCATCCGGCCGAATACTGAAAAGAAGGTAAAATAAAAAAAAACTCATTATTTTGCGTAAGGCAAATCAAACCAAAATAGGTTCTGGACAACTTATTCAATATTCAAAATTGATAAGCGCTACATTGTAATGAATGAATATCAAGTCATCCACATTTGTTTGTAACAGGCAATTCCGCTTCGTTTCATGCAACAGACCTTCATCTGAAAGAACCTTTCGCTGAAGATGCTACTGCCAGATGCTGAAAGATAAATACTAACAAACCTTGACAACTGAAGGTTTTGATTTTGACGAATTAACCGCCAAAAGTATGGGTCGTCATTGCTATAAATGAGACATGTCTTTTAGAAAAAATCAATCTCTTTAAAAAATCCGAAAGGGCTGAATATTCGGTATCCGGAATCCTTGAGTTAGAGAGGTTTCTTATTAGATAATACAAAAATATATAAATTTTGTTCAGAAAGTTTTACAATAAATAAAATACAATATATGTGTATAAATTATATAGATTTTCAAATTGTAGGACCATATACTTACTTTAATAAATAATTCTTTGTATAAAGAAAAGGGACACAAAGTCCGAAAGGAGCCTATATAGAATATCTTTTTGATTTTATTAGACCTATCCTTTTCTCTAAACTTTTTGAGCATAAAAAGATGGTACTGAAACAAGGAAAGAAGCTAACGAAATATTCATAGTTTTAACTTTTATAATTCAAGTCATATTATTACGGTTAAAAATGATACCAACATTATTTAAGAGGCACTATTATTAAAATGTTTACGTTGTTACTGTTATGGATTGGTAACTTTTATAAAATCTTATTAAATCTAATTACTGGATCGGTTTTTGGTTGCAACTACTAAAGGCCTTACTAATTTACTGTTCAATTATTTCGAATTATTTGCTATTATAATGTTTTAGAAAGTAATAAAAATTTAACATTAAAAATATTTTAAAAATAACGAAACATATTTAAATTTAAGAGTAATTATATTTTAATCCTTTGTTATAAACCGAAGTGATTGGTTAATAATAAAGCATGTATATTGCATATACAATAACATGCATATATAAACAAAAATAAAGCATCAGAAACTTTACAAGCGTTATGTGTGAAATTGGACTGTTATTCGATTACTTTCAAAAGCGAGTTACGTTCTGGATAGCAATGTGCATATTAAGCTCGCTGTAACGGCTTCTAGCCAAGGATTGGATATGTCGGTGTCATAAAAGCCATATGACAAATTCAGCGACCAAATTTAAAATTCAATCAAAATTTTGTTTATTATTTTTTATCTATACAAATAATCAGCTTGCTGTAAAAACTGTAGTAAATAATCATACATATAAAATATGGAAAAAATAATATTACGTAATGTCTAAGTAATGAGGAATAAAAATTCAAACCATTTTATATTTGTTCCTCTTTCTACGAACTCAAGTCAATAAATAAATGAAGATCTTTACATATATGTACATAGTATTGAACAAGCAATCTCTATACTGTATTTAAAGTATAATAAATAAAGAGAATAAATTAAAAATAATACCAAACACGAGGTAATTATGAAATTAAAGGAGAGATTTTTCTCTTACAGATTAATTAATAATATTGTATCTTTATTTGCTCTGCTTTTATTTTGAACACCATACCGATGCTTTTATTTTGTAAACATTCTGTAAAAGCAAGTATAGACCATTTGTCTATAACGTGTTACATGTTTTTTTTTTATTTTTACCGTTTTTATTAAACCCATTTTTAATTAGCAGAAAGTAATAGTGGAAGAAGAAAAGAGGTACAAATTTTATCTTAAATATATTATAAATACTCATTGATAATATTAAAGATGTTCGTTGCTCTTGATTCAAAAACAACTTAACAAATTTTGATAAAACTTTACTGTAATGTATCCTAGACCTAAAGATAAGACATTGGCTATCATTTATTCCAAAATTTTATGAACTAGTAACTTTGCAGGAGCGTAGATCAAACCATAACAAATGTATAGTGTATGAAGTGGTTGTGATAGTCATCATGACGTGAAATGAGATGGCTACCATATCAATTTCAATCACACACTTCATACATTTCCTTCTGAGTTTAATTATGAAAGAATACGCAAACAAATTGACAGACACTTACTAGTAATATTTTACATGAACAATTATTATTATTAAATATAAAGGCATTGACTGAAGATTATAAACCTCTAAAACTTAATAACGTTGTGCGCGTTCAACTTGATCGCTCTTTCATTTAATTAAATTAATCAAAGAAATATTAAACATATGAAATCAAAGACGTTTCATAATACATAATATAAATTATCAATTAAAATGGCATTAGAGAATTACAAAGAATTTTTATAAAGCTTTATTAGCCAAAGTTTCATAAGCCGTGGGTATTGCGGTACGGGTGCGGGATAAAGTGCGAGTAAAGGGATACCAGACCATACTAAAGAGAGGTGTTAGTTTTTGTATGTTGTTTGTACTACATGTACATTATTAACAAAATGAAATAAATAATAGAATATGAAATATGTAAATATGCTACAGGTCTTTTCTAACTTTTGCATCGAATACGGGTTTTGAGTCTTTTGAAATCACAGTCACTAACATTCAAGGACTTCAGTTAATATGGCAGCTGGTTTTCCGGAACAGTGGGTTTCATTAGCTGGATTTCTGTCATAATCCTAACTTCTAACGTAGCCAGGACTAGCTAACCTTCGAGGACTGGAAGTCTGTTGTTTGTCATCGGCAAGAACAAATTACATTGTACAATGTGAATAATCTTCCACTGTGTAAGGCCTGTTTAAAATAAACATTAATTAAAGAAAATGTAACGTTAAATTCTAAGGTTGTGATTACATAATTGGTTTATGAATACGTGTTTCAATAAATATCAAGAAAAATTAGAAATATATATATATATGAAATCAAAGACGTTAATAGCATTAGGAGTTTGCGTATGCCATTAGTTCACGAATCGAAAGTATATATAAGGAAACGTTAATTCCATTACCTGTTAAAATGGATCCTTAAAGTTTGTACAAAAACTCGTAATGTCCGGACTTTTATCGGAAAAAAACTATTGAAAAACAAAAGGCATAACTGCTTTGTTGAAATTTGGTCGTTCTCTTCCAATTAATTACCTAATAAATGGGATTTACTTTTTTTCTATTATCATCAAGGAGATTAATTTATAACTTTCCACTTGTTTGAAGTTGAAGACCAAGATAACAAAAAGTTTTTAACTCATTTTGGATTTATTTTTATTTTAAATTGAGAGTAATTTTTTCTATTAAATTATTATTAATGATCTTTTCTTGTAAGTATCCTCAGTAATATATATATACGTTATATCTACAATTTTAAGTTTCAATATGATAAATCAGACATGGGGACACTTGTATAAATTGTGTGTGTGTATAAATTTCTTAAAATTCTAATATTTTACACATTTGTTATTTATTACTAGTAATTCTAGAAATCAAAGTTTTTTTATATTATTAAAATTTTCAGATGACAATATATTATGTAGTTAAATATAGAAAAAATATTCATACACTTTTATCTTTAAGTTCAAATTGACAAATAAAAAATTGCAGTAATAAAAAATATTTGGTTATTAAAATTGTGAAATAAAATCTTTAAATGCTGGTTTGTGAACATGAAAATCCAAATTTATTCTTGGTAAAGGTTTCTTTGACCCGAATTACAGTCATACAAAAGTACAATATAAAATGCGTATAAATGCCGTAAAGACGTGTCTAGATAGTTAAGATTTGAACTAACTTTAGTTATGTGGTCATATTTGCTCAACCTAAATATGAACGGCTGTTCATTGCAACGGAAAGCGATTGGAGAATCGCAGTATTTGTTGTTCCTATTAAAATAGGAATTTGATTTAAAATTTGAGTTACAAATACATTAAAAATATATGTTTTTTATTAATTAATAAAGGACTACATAAAATAATCTTAAAATATTTAAACATTAGTAAAAAGTCTCTCAGACTACTTATCAAACAACTTCGTTAACAATCCCCAATAATTGAAATTAAATTTTGTTGTGTAGTTATTTAATTTGCACAGATCATTCTTACTTTATTTTGGCATTATAAAATTAATCATTCTATTTTTTACGAAGCCATGGAAAGTAAAATACGATGACCTACTTGAAAAAACCGTAAAGATTGTCTAAAACAAATAATAAACATACATACGTAATATAATACTTATGTTAGCCATAAACTAACCTACCTATTTGTAATACATAAAATTTTTTTAAGATTAAGCATTTGCTTCGCAATTTATTTATATTATAATAACTTTTGTTAATTCTGCCATATTCGTTAAGTCTCTGACTAATTGTCATATTTTTTCCCATAATAGTTGCCGTTTCGCAAAAACATTTTTTTTTTGAGAATATTGTCAACATTAAAAGATTACGTTTACAATATCTTACACAACTCCACAACCAAACCCGACATCGTTCATTTCATCCGAACGCGGACCGAATACATCACCTAAAAAAAAGGTTTTCTTAGAAATATACACTCTAAACACTTAAGCAAAAAGGCAGATATTACAAAACTCCTCGCTAAACAAATACTATTACCTTTAACCGTGATTTTGAAGAGTTTGAAGAGGTTTAATTGAATCATCCTTAATACATCCGCCGGTACATTTACTGGCCCATTCTTTATAAATTAGGTTTACTTAAAAAACATCCTCATACAGGCATGTTATTAAAATAGCTCAGGGCTGTAAATGAGAAAAAATATCTTTTCTACTCTTGTAACTTTTAAATACTGCGAAAAATTGTTTTAGCTGTATCATATTTACGGTGCCACCAAATCCTTGGTTGCCTCAGGGCGAAAATAATTTTAAATCGAGCCAAAGGCAAATATTCCGAAATTTGTTTCAAATTTTGCATGCACAGCTATGAAAAAAGTCTCAAGGAAAAAGTCTTCTATAAAGGAAAAACGTTCCTTTGACAATTTGAAATAAATTCTGCAGAAGCAAAAATTTCTCATACAACCTCAGTCAATGATCAATCCAAAACACACTTAATATATTATTTGATAAAAATTATTTGTATCTTAGTAACGCTTTTATAATATTAATTTATAAGTACCTGAAATAATATAAAATTTCCTTAATTAAACGGAAATTAATAAATTCATCGACTGCAATGTCAAGGATGTTAATAAATTTAAGTAGCTTCTATACAAATTTTTAAGTTGAAAAATTAGTAGAATGTTATTCCATTTAAATGGTTTCATTATTATTAATGTTAATAATAATAGTACACGCTCAAGACGATACTAGGATCTAGATACAACTGTGATAGGTATAGACATACTTAAAGAAAAACTTCACAAATACCTACCAATTTGCGTAATTTCGATATATTATACCAATTAGTTAAATAACGTAATCTACAAACTTAAACGTCACCGCTTTGCTAAGCTCTTTTGGTCCGAGAGAATATAAGTTTCCCTAGTAGTATTTATTAAATTATTAAAAAATGCTTAAATTAAATGTATTGCTACAATTATATTTGAGATTTTCACATGTGTTCGTTTATATACAACAAATATTTTCGGATATACTACGAGTTTTTTATTATTATTTTAATACTACATACTTTCGAAGTATCGGTTTCTTTTTCATTAATCGTGATCACTTATAGTAGACGAGATAAAAAATCTGAGTGATATTTAAATGTATTACCAAATCGCTGCGAAGTTGCCTCTGGTATTTTTCAGATTTCATGTTATTCTTATTTTTAACAGACGCTTGAGTTAGAATATACGCAAAATTTTTAAAATATTGTTTTTCTCTAATAATTTTACAACCACTATAATGAAACTTTTGTTCCTTTTCTCCCTTTGTATGAAAAAAAACGTAGAAAAGTTAGAGTATTTATAAAATATGCAATAAATAATAATATATATGCAATTGCTTCACAAAAGAAATCAAAAGAGACTTTCTCATTTAGTGACATTTTTTTTCAACGCTCGTAACATAATTAACATATTTGTGTTATGACTTCATTAAAAAACAGTATATTTAAGTATTTTTGATTAACATACAAAAAAACCTTTTAATTTTTCAACGGATGTCACTAATCGAGTGTATAATAGTATAAGCGAGAGTTATAATTGTTTAAATTCAAAATCAATTAAGTAACAAAAACCTTCTAAAGGATTATCTAAAGCTAACTTCAGAAATGGAACTATAACTGAAGGAAACATCGTCCGACCAATGCCTCCACTACAACGACGTCCTAAGCCGAGGTCCGGCCTCAGGGCCTTTGGGACAGGCGTACACCTGGTAGGGCCCTTCGGGCCCGAATTAAATCGGGTCGGTCCCATCAGGGCCACCCACCCCTCTCGGTGACGCTGTGAAAGCCATTAGGGCTAACAGCTTAAGTCAATTCGAAAAAAAATGAAGGAAACAAAGCCATACATTTGTATTATTTACAATAGATGTCTCTGACTTTAAACATAATATGATGCATGAAAGTGCATAAACTTCTTCTTCTTCTTTAGTTAGTGGCGTTTCCTTATAGATTTCGCCAATGTCGTGAACCGATATTATACTGAACTAAGTAAGAAAATTATTTTATAATAACGACATTTGTAAACGATTAAAAAATTGACCATAGATCTCAAGTGCATAAACAAAAACTGTTTTGATCTTTGGCATTGACAAGTAGACTTTGAGCATTTTATTTTCAAATGTCTTCTTAGCATATCTATGGTCGTTATTGACTTGTTTCATATTAAATTAAATAAGTATTGGCAACAATATGTGTAATATTAATTTTTAAACAGGACATAGCTCGAATAAATTAACTCTTGATTTTATTAAATATTGCCGTTGGTATAGAGTATACCAATTTCATAATTAGTAAATAATTCGTTTTTTGTTTTGGAGTTATGATATCATTATTTTCAAAGTATTGTAGTCGCTTTTCTGCTCCTTTTTTTATCTTTTCCATCCTGTCACATAAAATGACATGACTCATAAAGTTTGTGTCACACATTAATCACATTTCAATTTGACATGTGACAATTATTATTTGGCATCAGGCATTGTGATTACGTTCCGACTTCTGACTTCACGCAAACAAATAATACGCCAGTAAAAGTATTAAAAAATATTTACTAATCGCTATGACTACTATAATGGAAAAACCAAGATCATGTGATACTTTTGTGGTTCTACCACCTCTGACAAAAAACAATGTTGTAATATTTGGAAAAAATTCAGACCGTCCACAGAACGAAGTCCAAGAAGTGATATTGTCCCAAGATCGAACTCGCGACTCTAAATTAAAGGTAAAAAATTCAAATCGATTGTTTAAAATTCCTATTATTACGAATTTTGTTTACAATATTCAGCAAAAACACTATAAAAATAATCAAACTAAACCCGTTAATCAAAATTGTTGTCATTCTTGTATCTAAACACTGTATTAATGAAAACTGACTATTGAAAAATTTTGAATGTATTGAAAAGACTTGATTCAAGAATGAACAATAATGATAAAAATAATGTTATCTAAAAATAGTTTCCCTCACATTATCTAAAACATTCACTGATAGTTTTTTTAGTTACTTTGTAAGTTAAAAATTATAACATGGCTTAAATAAATATTCTCACATATTTTCTGCTGCCATAGTGTTGTTTTCCTGTTTGTTAAAATTTTCCTTCATCTATCTGGGAAAATATACTCGACTTACTTGTATGATTAATTCTAGTAAAACCGTAACTGAAAATTCCTTATAAAGATTGCATCACAATATCTCCAAGTATATTAAATTATCAGATATGTTTTATAAACAGTACCATTCTAATGATACACTAAAGTATACATACATATATTACTTAATTAGCAATGATTGCAATTACAATTGTTAATTTTGAATTGTAAATCTATTTTTTGTATTTCTTTTCTAGAATTATATTTGAAGAAGTTGCGCTTAATTCTAAATACAATGTTATATGTAACAACAAATTAATTTTACATCTACTCCATAACATGAATAATATTTAGCTTAAATAAAAAATATTAAATAGCTGCATCTCTTTAACACAATTGCATCACATAAAAATGTTAATCTTATCATACTTATAACAATTACTTTCACAACCAAATTATTTTGTGATAATAACAAATTAGACTAACCATCTTCAAAACTAACTTGTAACAATTCATAAAGATAAAACAAGTTGTTTTCATACAATAAGTGGTATAAGGTATAAATAATATCCATTTATTTAAATAGATCTCATTATGCTACATAGATTTTGCTTATGATTCCAGTGCACTTATATAACAATAGATGAGTGCACAGATCCACTAAACAATGTGATATTAAGTAAGCCCGCATGGATGTGGGGAGCTGAAATGGGTGCCAATGATAAAAACGTAGTGATAGGTAATGAGGCTGTGTGGACTAACAACAATGAAGGGGACGGAGATGCAAGACAGAAACGTCTCCTTGGAATGGATTTGGTGCGGTGAGAAGTTTATAATATTAGAATTATTCCCATTCTATTTTACTAATATTACAAAAAATGCTTTAATAACATCTGGCTTCTTCACTTCACAACATGATACATACTAAAAACTGTTATAGTTATATTAGTGCAATGCTTAAAAGTGTTTATTATGTTATCTTTAACAGATTAGGCCTTGAGAGGGGAAATACAGCTGAAAAAGCTCTTGATGTGATCACATCACTATTAGAGAAATATGGACAAGGCGGGCCCTGCTCTGAATATGATGACAGTCATTTTTATCATAACTCCTTTCTCATTGCTGATTACAAAGAGGCTTGGGTACTTGAGACTAGTGGGAAAATGTGGGCTGCAGAGAGAATTGATTCGGGATACAGAAATATTTCCAATGGACTTACCATTGGAACTAAAATCGATAAGCATTCTGAAGGGCTGTTTGAAAAAGCTGAGGCTATGGGACTCTGGGACGGGAAGGTTAGCTAATACATAAATCATCCTTAAAAAAATCTTAATAACTCATGTTTTGCTTCAAAAGATTTATTAATATAACTACTAACAAGCTATCTCTTAATTTTTAAATTCTATGAATACTTTTTATGAGTCATAGTAGTATTTAGTTGAACTATATTATTTTTTAACAGAATTTCATTCTTACTTATTACAATCAGTGTATATGAAATTAATTAAGCTGTTGTCACAGGGTTTGTTCGACTTCAGTGCTGCATTTTCTTCCGGCGGAGACGAGCTCCGTCAGAAAGAAGGTGAACGGCTTCTGAAACAAGCAACAGTCACATCTGCTCTCGATGTTACTGATATGTTCCGTATACTAAGACACAAAGAAAGCGGTATCTGCCGTGCATGTGACGATACGTTTCCCACACAAGGAAGTCAGGTAGTATATAATAAATATAATAACATAATAAGTTCTATTATTTTAATTAATTTTTCTTTTTTTATTTCTAGGTCTCATCTCTATCGTCAGATGGCCTAAGCGTACATTGGTTCACAGCGACACCAGATCCGAGCGTATCTTACTTCAAGCCGTTCGTTTTCACTCCTAACGCTAGAATCTCACCGTACACCGAAAGCCCATCAGCGGTATGTACTATTCTAAAATTATTATTGATGTTATTTCGTGTTTTAAACTGTATTATATTCCACAGCCGCATCGTGAACACCATCTCTATAAGCTGCATTCGGCGCACGTGTTGAAGAATAACAATGAGAGAATGTCGAAAGTCCTTGCTGATATCGAGAACGGATGTATCGCGGAAATAACAGATTTCATGAAGAAATACGAACTCAAAGAGAAAAATATTAACGAACTCGACGATCTGATGAAAAAGTGCGTGGAGACGGAAGTCAAACTTTACGGTTAATGATGTGCCTTATTCTATATAATTTATCTATTATCAGCTAATTTAAATCCATTGCTATTTTCTATACTTTATCTAGCATACATTATAATACATATAAATGCACCCCTTTCTCTTAAGTTATGTACTTTTGTACTCTTAAATTTTACATAGAGTGCGCGTTACATTCAACTTGCTCGGAGTAAAGCTGTCCCGGTTATATTCAAATTACAATCTTTTGAAAGATTTATCAATGTTGTATGAATTAAATATTTTCTTATAAAAACAGTGTAAACGCGCCTTTATCCTTTTAAGACGTAATTTGAATTATGAAATGGTACTATAACGGTTTTGCTGGTAGTAGGTACTCGGTATATTATGAATCTTTTTACACATGACAATAGATTTCTTTTTATATAATATTTTTTAACATATTACCTCCCGTATATTAGTTTTATCATTGACTTTCAATTTATTTTTCATGTATAAGCCTAAATTTAGTTTTTAGTTTTGCTGTTGCATGACTTAATGTTAGATAAACAATAGGATAATATTTTATTTATATTAAATTTTAACACGAGAAGTCATTTTTTATAATTCTAAAAAAAACAAATATATTACAGTATTAGATCTATTCGCACGTAGAATATTCTATAAATAGTGTTAATTCGAGAAGCCAGTAATTGCTTTAATAATGGATGTGCCATTGAAAGGAGCTGTGCGCTTTAAATAAATAAGGTTCAATTCCGTCAGACACGACAACAACCGGCACTAGAAACTAATTAACATTTACATTTTGTAGACCTATTAGACAGATCACTTAAGTTAAATTAAATAGAAACTGTGATAAAATAGCAGCTTATAAGCTATATTTTTGAATCGTTTCTAAAAAGACATTGAATAATAACATAAATTTAATAATTTCGTGCTCTCGATCTGGTGACTTTATTTAATAGTTTTATAGAATATATGATTTTGAAGTCTGAATTCTTTATATTTTTAAACTAAATGCGTCTGAATTGAATGAATCCAAATATATTTTATATTTAGTAATTAGTTACTTTTAGTTTTACAATTCGTAGTAACCTTATACTTATTCAATGACTTTAATTCCTTGTGAATGTTTTTTTTTTCTTTAATATAGTATTATACGTTGGTTTCGTGAAAAAATATGTTATAAGCACTCGCGTTTCGCCTTTCTCTGCGTTATACTTGTGTAACACTTTATATACTTAAATTATAAGTATACAAGGTAACAAGGAAACATCAGAAGTGTATATTTTTATATCTATAATATTTGAATGCTTTTGTAAAATATATGTTATAGGTTTATTATGCTTTACTAGTTGCCTTAAATGATTAACACGAATTGTTGATGGAAGTTGTCGTTCAGTAATTTTAACAGATCGTTGATATTTAGCAAAATGAATATGATATATGTATATGAAATTAATTGTAATTCAGAACATTTTAAATATAAAAGAATTCTTTAAAAAAATGTTGACAAGTAATTTTGATTATTGACATAGTGAATAATTATATAAATATTATAATTTTTTTAATTTATGTTTACCGTTTTTTAAATTTAGAATTTTTGATATTTACTATTATTGTGATTATTATTGATTGAATACATCGTGCCTTAAGCTTTGTACTCGATAAAACGATGTGTTTGTCCAACAGCTCTTGTTATTTTAACATAAAATTGAATTACGTGACTTAGAATAAGTAAATATACGTACATTTTTAAAAATGTGGTAATTGCTTAAAAATATGTGTCAAAAATGTTGCCATATATTAATTTCATTTAAATATTGTTTGCATACAGATCATTGCAATGTTTCTAACGGTTTAGTGTTAATCATTGATTTTATGTGCAATAAAGTTAGTATTCAGCCTGATTCGAGTTTTTTTTAACAAATTTATATTTCCTTTTACCTTCCTTACCATAAGAGATCTTATACTATTTAAAAAGAAAAATAATAAACTGCAGGAGTAACTGACATTAACTACCTCTATATTTATTACATGCATCTATACATTTAAACTCTTGACAGCTTTTTAAATTCTTTATAAATATTTTTCTACCTAACTATTAAATCTATTTAAAAAAAAACTGTCTTTTATATGCACCGTCTGTATTATAATTCGAGTTATTGCATTATTCATACTTGTGGGAAAATAAATTTAAAAACGTATCCTTGACTTGTGAGACGTACCATCTGGCTTCATGTATAACATCAGACGTGCAGAATAATTAATTTTAGAATCGTGATTTATACCGCGAATAGCAAATATGTTTTTCCATATCTAATTTCCCCGCTAACAAGGTTCGTTAGTCTTTAGAAGTTGCTATATATGTGACTTGTACACATATTTTCTAATGAATTTTTCCTCAAAGCGATATCTATAAGCAATGTGTACAGTAAATAAAACGACTGTATAGAATCGAAGAGACTTTAATTTCATGTACTTATACAACTTAATCTGAAGTATCACATGAATCATAATGATAGAACTGGGAAAGATAAATATTAAGCTACGTAAATTCAATAGAATTAAAAATACAACTTGTACACGGAAACAACACATTGGAGATTATTTAAATGCCACATATTAACAACTACACTACCTAAAATTACAACATTCAGTTCCAAAATATATTTTATAACGTGGCTTTCGAAACTCGATTTGAAATCGAGAGAGAAATGTCGACATTCGACTATTTAAATTTATATTGAAACAATAAAAACCTATCAAATATATACCACAGTATAATTAATGAGATCTTAAAAGACAGTAGCAACCTGATGCAGTACGAGTAACTTCATTATACACACGCGTCAGAACATTCTAGAACAGTGACTTACCGAATAACACTTACACTCCGATATCACAATCACGGTACACACCGTCCGATTCAAAAAGAACCCATTCACAGATGAGATCCAACCTTTATACATTACAACGTTACTCGTACGCTTTAACCAACATTAGAATTAACAGTCTATAAACTATACTTATTTTATTGATACCGATTATGAAGTATGAAGACAGTATGACAGACCACGGACATCTAAAAATACACCCATATATAGTTTATTAAACATAGCTACGAATTTCATTAAAACATTGTTTACACTGAAGTTGATTTGAAAAACTATTTAAGATAAAACAGCCACAAGTTTAAGTTAAATGGCTACGTAATATTCTTGTTAGTCAACTATTAAACATGTATAGAACAACATAATTGTATAGTTACATGAATTTAATCTAAACACCGAATGAACTTGATACAACTTGTTACTGGAGATTTTTCTCTATAGAAAAACCATAGAACATTTTACACTATATTAATAAACACATCAATACATTAAAATCTGACATCAAAATTTTAATAGGCTCTGAACACCGCTCAATAAAACATTGCTAAAGAATATTTAGATTACGAACTTACTGCGTCACAAAACGAATATATTTAATGTTGAAGGTACATAATACGCAAAATCATTGGCAAACGCATATTACAATAACAGAAGCTAGTAGAAAGATACACTACGGCATAATAACCTTAAATCATTCCATACAGCATATAACTAATTAAAGTTGAAAATGACCATAGAAACAAAATAATCAACCATCACGCGCGTACTCGATAATTCATCCACATTAAGTCCACAATCGCCAGTACAGAAACTAATTATGAGATATTATTTCAATGGGAATATTTCATTCGACTTAGTGCAGTACATATTAACACTATTAATACCTTTAAAAGACAAAACCCATTCTATTAATGACTTCTTTTTCTCTATGGAATATTTACAATACAATCGCATTAAGTAGACGTTGATTCTATTTGCTTGAGGGTAAGTGTATACGATGATTATAACTTGTTTAAGTTACTATCGGTATTTATATTTTTTTAAGTAATTATAAGTAATTAATTATAGTGCATACATAAATGACAAGTCGAAACTATAAACAACTTCATATTTACATTCCAAATATTATTACATCAATCATTAAATTACAATAAGAATTTAAAATCTTGATCATAATTATATATATACTTTTTCTAATAAATTATGTACTATTCACAATACTTATTCAAATTCTTAATATTTGGCTTACACTATGCAAGGGGAAAATATACTGACTGGTTTAAGAAATATAATAATTTAAGTTATTGTAAGATATAAATAAATCGGCTGATTAAAATTGTTAGCGAATGCAGTCATTTTAAAAAAAAAACAAATCGTATATGAAACATTCGAGTTTCAAAAAGTAAAATGAGTTAAATAAAAATATATATATATCCTAATAAATGGCACCCTTGCAAATTCATCACATGTATTTACAAAATAAAAATTTAATCATAGAATTTAACCCTAAATATATACTACAAAAACTTTATCAGAGAGCTAACAATACTTAATAGTAATTAGATATGATTCAAATTCTAAAATGAAACAGCAAAATGAGGCTATATTTTATAATTCCCTTATTTTTTTCTCTACACCTACCACTTTTTTTTAGCCACTATCTATGCTACACTTCAAAATTCTAACACTAGTTACTTCATATTACTAAATTTTGATGTAATCTTTCAAGTCATGTGACCATATTGTATTCATAGCTAAGCTACAAATTGCAGATTGACAAAACCTTATATACTAATAGTATTTAATATAGAAGACTATTAAGTTTTTTTGGTTACCTTAACCTAAATCTACATTGAAATCGAAAAATGGATTCTTTATTACTTTTCTAACTTGTTTATTTATCTTTATAATGCTTGAAGTTACTTACAGACTGTACGTGACTATAGATGTATATTATTAATATCGATTTTGAAGTACTATATAAGTATTATGAAACAAAAAGTATTTATAAGTATCCGAAATTATAAGTGTCCTGAATCCTAGAATTTTTTAATGAAAATATGTTTAATTTAAAAAATAAGTGAGGGGCAAATAAATAAAGAAATAGTTTAGGAATGTTGCTGTTTCTATAGAATTTCGTATAAAGTAAAACGCAATAATCTAAAACTACCCTCGGAGGTTATTCTTATATATGTCAGCAAAAATTCTACAAGCCATTGTGACATTTTGTACAATACAATGAATAATTTTAAAACCTTATATATTAATATCCCTACTTAAGAAAATTAAAACGGCAATCCTTTATTGGATATACCGGTACACGTACCAATCTGAATACCATATGTTCGCGATGCTAATGAATCATCGACGGTCCTAATTTAAATTTAAAACACTAAAGTATTGGTATATAATAAATTATAATACAAAATTATTATACATCAATACTCTCAAGTTTCTGGTTCAAAATGATAAATTAATACTTATTCTCTATTCCCTTTTTTTATAAACACTGACGGTGAATTTTTATTTTTGTTTTTTTTCTCGGTGATGTAAATTTGATGATATTATTTTAGTCCATTTACACAGATTTTATTCTATAGACGACGAAGGTTTCAAATCCAAATATTTAAGAGTGAGTCTTCGATCGCTTGGATCGCTTCAGCGCTTTTGATGTTCGCACCCACGGCAACATGAAATCACTGAAAATATATTTTTCATTATTATATTATATATATTGATGAGATAAAATTTAGACTCTTAGATTTAAGTAGCTTTGTGTTGGCGACGTCATAAAGCAACGTTGACACTATCATGTACGAAGATTTCTAAACTGTGGTAAGAAATCAATATGTAACAACCATTTTATATGATTAATTTATATATTTAACATGGCTTTAATAGATATACATGTTGTAAGCTTTTTTCATCGTAAATATAAATGAACATACGTAGTGTTTAGATTAAAATTTTTATTGGTATTAGTTATGAATATAATTATGAATAAAAATTTGTATAATATTAATTAAACACTAACGATTGCGGCAGTTGCGGCATAGGTTCCCCGAATCCAGTGACGGGTAGGTCATCTGTTATTTCTATGTATCTGGCCTCCTGTGGTCGAGGCCACACCGTGTACACAGAGGGGGCGCTCACTGTCGAATTCCAACTGTCACGTTGACGTTGACGAAGACGCTCAACATGCCGCTGTTCACGTATTCGACGCATGTGCCATCTGTAATATAACACAAGCACATAACATTGGTTTTTGGGAATTTCTTATTCACCCACGTGATCTTATAAATCTAGTCCAAAGAGCAATGTGTACAGAGTGATAAAATAATAGACTTTGTAACCAACCGACAGCGACATCTATGTTATGCTGAACGAGACTTCATATGAAACAATTCAATAATGAATACTAGAAATTCTAAGATATCACAGGCCATATTTTAATAGAATGAAACTGTCGATTTTCATCAAAATCCGTTTTTTCGTTCCGTTTCCGTTTTTGCATGACAGATCGACAAACATACCTATATAAATATTTTACATTTATAATTTAATAAGCATATTATTTACTATACAAAATAATGTCACCGGCTAAGTAAAATTACAAAGCATATAAACCTCAACTGCCGCCTTTCTTCAGCTTCTAATTTCTGATGTCTCTTCTCGAAAACCTTGTCGTCGACGTTCTCAGTTCCCTCTAGAACATAGGAGCTGGTGTACGGCTTCTCCCGCCATCTGGGTACCTGTAGCAGAACTACTTTTAAAGTAAACCCGCTAGTTTCTGTACAGTGACGTTATTTTTTCCATATAAAAGCATGGAAGTAAAGTAGTACGAGGAGTGTTAGTTTTTTTTAATGAAATTTTATTAATCGTAATGTTAGTTCAAAGCGTATACATTTAGTATTACATATTCTATTGCAGCTCGCATGGCTGGAAATCTAGTAATAAGTTATTTTAGTATATTTAAATGTAAATATATTCTAAGTTAGGTGTCTTCATTGTTATTAATAATACTATTCTACTGTTGTAAGTGTTAAGCTTGTTACAAGGGTTAGTAAGAAGGAAGACAGCATCACACTATCGTATAGAAAGTTGGTACCTCTACGGTCGATGCCTGAGTATCTGCTGGTGGATCCACATCCTCCAACTTCAAATCCTGATCCAGGCCAAGGTACCAAGATAAATCCGGATCGCAGACCAAAGTGTGATAGGGCTTGTCGGTCATCAAGCTTGGTACAGGGGATTTTTTCCCGCGAGCCGCTGCTATAAAATTTCATTACACATTTATTTGACTGTAATATAAGGTTGTCAAATATCTCCCTTCCGCCTTTTTGTCTTTTGAATTTCTCTTCTATGTACAAAGCGCTACAGAGCTCTTATGTGGCAACACTATACATAATTCGAAAGGTCTTGACATAACCTACAAAACGACGCCATGCATGATTAGTTTGAATATTGGGTTCAACAGTTATAGACGTGTAAACATGGGAGTTCACTAACGCCGAAATTCGTGCTATTTTAAAGTTTTCCTTCGTTAAAGGCAAATCCGTGAGATTAATGGTGTTTTAGGGGATGGCACTCTATAGGGATGGTACCTCGAACCGCGAAGGAATGGTTTCGAAGATTTTGAGCCAGTCAAAACGACACCATCGATAAGCCAGCCAGCGGAAGACCTGTGACGACAAACACCGATCAAATCATGGAATACATCGAGTTAGACCGGCATGTGGCATCTCGTGACATCGCCCATGAGATGGGAGTTAGTCACCAAACCATTTTAAATCATCTCCAGAATTGGGGATACAAAAAAAGCTTGATGTTTGCGTGCCGCATGATTTGACGCAAAAAAAACCTTCTGGACCGAATCAACACCTGCGATATGTTGCTGAAACGGAACGAACTCGACCCATTCTTGAAGCGGATGGTGACTGGCGACGGAAAATGGATCACATACGACAATATCAAGCGAAAGCGGTCGTGGTCGAAGGCCGGTGAATCGTCCCAAACAGTGGCCAAGCCGGGATTGACGGCCAGGAAGTTTTTAATGTGTGTTTGGTGGGATTGGAAGGGAATCATCCACTATGAGCTGCTCCCGTATAGCCAGACGCTTAATTCTACCAACTGGACCGCTTGAAGCAGGCGCTCGACCAGAAGCGTCCAGAAATGGCCAACAGGAAGGGTGCAGTGTTCCATCGGGACAACGCCAGACCACACACTTCGTTGATGAGTCGTCAGAAGCTACAGGAGCTCGGATGGGAGGTATTATCGCATCCACCACGTAGCCCGGACATAGCACCAAATGATTACCACCTGTTCTTGTCCATGGCAAATGCCCTTGGTGGTGTAAAGTTCAACTCAAAAGTGGCTATCCGAGTTCTTCGCAAATAAGGAGGGCAGCTTCTACGAGGGAGGTATTATGAAGTTGCCGTCTAGATGGAAACAGATTATCGAACAAAACGGCGCATATTTGAACTGAATCCGTTCACTATAACACTTTTTATAAAGCATAGAATAAAGAGCAAAAAAGCGGAAGGAAGATATTTGACAACCTATTATTATATTTTATGTGAACGAAATTCAGTCGTATCATATCCCAAAGAGAATTTCATTAATACATTTCATTGAAACACCACAAAAGCATATTAACTAATATCTGCATATTTCGACGTGTTGCGGTTTGGGTTCATGGAAAATTCTCATTGAATGTAAGTCACAAACGGATTCGAATGGTTAATATGAATTCGTGGATGTAAATTCAGGCTACATTTTATTCAACATTTTGGTATTTCAATTAATGTGTAGATAATTTCGTCTTTTAAACGTCATTAAGTTCACATATAATATTTATTGGACTGTGTATATGTTTGCTATTAACAAAAATTAGACCTTTTATATGTTTTGTTTTTGTATACTTTTTGTTTTTCTGCATAAATATAATTTATAATTCTCTATTTTGTTACAAATTAAGTATGGTTTATGTCTTAATATAAGTTGAAAATGGTGAAAGAGGGCCCAATTACGTTAGATTTTTGTAAGTGTATGAAATCTACTATGGAAGTTAGTGCATATTTTAAAAAATTATAACAGATTAAAAGTTAAAATAAAAACTCAAATCTTCAAATTTAAAGTTTTCTATTTGAACACAAAAATAAATTCTAATTTTAATGAAACGTCTTAGGCATAGTTAACAAAAAACAATTTTTTTGTAATATACAAGGTATATTTAAAATAAATTTTGATTGATATATAAATCAAATATACCCTCACAAAAATTATATCACGACATCAGTGTCTTCCTTTACAAAAATTGTTCTCAGTTTAGATCTAGATAAGCATGCTGTAACATGTCACTGTAAGACCCAGTTTCACAAAACAATGTTAAATAAATGATGTCTTGTTAAGGCGTTTGATGGACTGTTACATGTATGGAGCATCCCACCAGGCACTAATGTATGTTTCGACATTAATATTAATTCCTGTTCTAGAGGTTCGTCAAATGGCTGATAAATTGTTAATCTATTGCATTGTCAAAACTCAAATATCGAATCCTACCCCTACTTTTTTGTAGTCATAGTAATAGCATCTGTCCTGTCATTTTCGATTTTTCATGGTTTTTATTAATAAGGTGAATTAAAGTACCATTTTCATATGGTGAAAAATGTTGCCCCCAGCTTTTATATGACATTTCAAATTAGGTATTTTTTCATTATTTAAAACACAATTTATGCCAATAAATTGACAACAAGATTTGGATAGGCTATACGTAGTAAATTGAAAAAATAAAGCTGTTTGTGTGTCTAATCTGTGCAATTAACGATATATAAAATTTGGTCGCATTAGATAACAAGTGTCGTATCGAGGGGTATAAACAATCATGGGATAGAGTGGTGGTATCAAACATATTGTATTGAACGCGATAACTTCAATTTGGTCGTCTTGTAAGAAGAATTAATAATTTCTTAGCCGGTCATTTAACGTGACATTTATTAACACCTCGTTAATTTTTCATCGTGAGACATAAATATTTTGACAGACAATTATTATTTTTGTCGGTTTGTTACAAAATTCTTCGTTTAGGTTTTATAAAACAGTGTTTGGTGACATATGATAGTGATTATAACCAAAATATTCAATCCACCTTGTGCATTTAGTGTTGTGACTGAATCAAATAGGTATCTATTTTAAATTATTAAAATTAAAGGAACCAGTATAGGAGATCGCAAAACAAAATTTATTTTTAACATTTATACACATAACTTATTTTTCAAACTTTTTTTCAATTTTTTTTAGAAAATACACTTTTGCTAAAATTTTGATAAAGGCGCTATGCCTGTTTCAAACAATATTGGACATTATTTTTGTCCAGTTTAGAATTCAGTGTGTGGGAAGTTCAAAATATTTATGGTTCAAATTATAGGTCTTTAAATATATCCCACCTTTTCCTTTAGAGGTCTTGGGTTTTGTGGCTGTCTTTTGCTGTTGTTTTCCAAGGCCAGTAGCTGATAGCGCTCTCTTGCGACCACGGCGACTATCACTTCCACGTTTTGATTCAGATGCTTCTTCCTAAAAATTCATAAATATTAGCATCGAAATACATATAGTGCCATGTATGATGGAAAACTATAAGAGCTATTTGTTATGAATTAATGTTGCCATAAATAACTTACTTCACCAGGCACCACGAGGCTGGTGGTACGAGCGCCACGCTTCTTTGTCTTCTCTGGAACAACTTTCTCCGTTGGATAGTCCAATTGATTCAGATTATCCAAATTCAGAGCAGCGTCAGAGCTGAACAGTTCTTGGAACTCATTAGCGTCCAACGTGGGCAACATCTGGTTGCTTGATTCACCGAACGAAAAATCGCACAGGCTGGAATCGTTTCCTAGATTTTCTGTATACATACGCCAATCGATGTCCGGCTCTGTTTTTATGAGTTCAATGTCCGGTTCATCTAGTAGCATGGGGTTTGTGTTGTCCTCCTCTTTCTTATCTTGATCATACGTGGACATGAATCGGTTCAAGTTCTTTGTCTTCGTGGTCGGCCTGTCGTATATACGGCGAGTGCTCTCACCGACCGATTCAAGCACCTTCATTCTTCCATGATTGGTTTTCTGTAGCATTAGTTTTGGTATGGGCGACTGTTCCCTCATATCAGCTTCTCCTAATTGATAAGGATCCTCTCCCGTTGGCGTTGTATCTATTAGCTGGAGCCTGTCTGACAGGGATCCTGTATATTGCACTGACTTTTTCGGTATAGTTGTGCTCCGTGATTTGCCATAAGTATTTAATGGCTTTGATTTCTTATTGACGCTGTATGTGCGGCCGAGACTTTGTTCAGGTTCTGCTGGTTTTGCTAAAACATTTTTTGTTAATGAACGACATAAGTTAGTCGAATATTTTATACAGTTTTTTTCTGTGCACTTACTTTTATTTGATGTGACTGTCTCTGGTATATTAGCTTTAGGTGTCTTTGTCATACGACTGAGACTGCCGATGCCGGATGTCCGCCTCCTTTTCCTTTGGATTCTTTGGATTATCGTGTTGCCACTAAGAATAATGAAATTAAACCAGTTGTTATTACCGTTATCATTACCAAACCTTTTGTCATTATCATTATTAATATGTAATGATATGGTTAATAATATACCTGTTCGATGTAACCGTGTAAAGAGCATCCGATCGGCTCTTTGGTTCTTTTTTAACGAGAGATTTCTTGTTATCAATCATTTTGTAGTCGCGATTCAGAGCCGGCGTTTTCAGATCACTGGACATGAATTTCGGTACTTCTGGGAGTTCCGCTAAAGACATGATACATTTTAATTATTTATTGACTTTAAAACCTTATTTGTAACCTAGCAATAATAATAATTTTTATTTTTTTGATATTTACTTGCTATTGCTGACTGTACTACTTATATCTTAAAATAATATCGTATTGTACGGTATGACAACTCACATTATATATCAGCTTGCACTTGTTTAATAAAGTATCTCTTAGAGGGTAAGTTACGAATTCATATTGACAAACTAGGGCTGTATGAAAACTCAATAACTGCAAACTAAGTTGCAAGTAAACCACTACATAGTTTGTTTACACAGGCGCATCAAATGTTTGTTGAAATACCGTTCTAGAAATCTGAGTAATGTGCGAACTATTAAAACCTCAGCTCTCACAGCCACAGTTAGTTCCATAATGTTAATGAAATTATTTGTTATTTTCATGTATATATAATGAAAAACTGCAAGAACTGTTGCAAATATTTGAGATATTTTCGAGAGAATCTACTAAGCACTGGGCAACACCCATTTAACCTATAAATGTACTTAATATTATAATTTAAGGGAACAGTTTACTTGCTTCAAGCAAATAGTTTTACTTAATAGTGTTTAAAAGTTCAAATCGGTCTAAAAAATACATTTATATAGAGGAATATAAAGGGTACCTTAAAATATGTACTTTGGTTGCAAAAAACAACTCTTTTTCACATATCAGGTGCATTGTTCTATTTAAACAATGAAGGGTATTGTTTTTCAATAAAATATAAAATCTTTTTGCATTTATTTCATTGTTTTGTTTTATATAGGATTTCAATATAAATGCATACCTGGATCTATGGTCGTCCTCGCGATCCCAAATGACAATGGTGTATCCTGCCCAAAAGTTTTATTGTTATCAAAAAGAAATGAATTCCCTTTATCTGGCAAAAGTTCTGTAAAGCTATTTAACATAATCTGAAAATGAATACACAACACAAAAAGAAAATAAAAATATAATAAACCCATAATCTTGAACTGAAATTTAATTGAAATATACATACATAAACATAAGCAAAGCTAGTGTAGATATTGTTTGTGAATGGTGTATATGTATTATGATAATTTTCACCTGGGGAAGGCCGTGTTCCTTTTTTAAGACGCTTGAAGTAACAGTAGCATTGGGTGGACTAAGTATGGAGTTCATAAGTTGTTGCTGTTGTAAAAGACCCCTTCTATCCATTCGAATCAGCCTTGACTTAAGCTGTAACATGTTAAATAAAAATACAATGTGTTAAAAAAAATATTCTTTTATAATTATTTACTAATATTATCAAATAACACACCTAAACTATAATTTTTATATTAAATCTACTCAGAAAATCATTTCCATAATTTGTTATGACACTAGTTTATTGTATGTCTACTGTTCTACTCTAAGAATGTACAGCCCGACTGGATATTCAATGCAGAAAAATCTATCTTATACATTTTACTAATACATTATGAGATATTGTTGAAATTACATATTTTATGATGTCAACTATGTGTGGTTAATAAAAAGGTTATTTAGTCTAATAGCAATAAATGATTGCCCACTACCAAGATATAAGCTTTTTTTATTTTTGCTTCTATATAATTATTAATTTTATAATTTTTAGTTATAGCAAATCTAATTTATTCTATACCATGCATAAAAAAAAGTTGTTTTAATTTTCGCCTATTTTTTCGCAAAGCTAATTTGGTCACATGAGTTTATAAATTCATGTAATATATACATACAATGTATAAATACAAAAAAACGATACTATCCAATATAATTCTCTTGATACTAATTATCCCAAACTTTTTTAAAAACCAACGCAAAGATACTTAGACTAGCAAAGATAGTTACACTATAATTTTATACACCTAAATAATAATTTATTTCAATTTCAATTTCCAATTGCAGAATATTTTATTTGGAAAAACATACTTGGTGATGGACAAATATAGAATGATATTACATTAATGAACAATGTTTTATATTGATTAATTACATTACAAAATTGATTTTGTAAACTACAAGATTGCTTTGGTACGAAGACTTTCATTCGCTGGTAATATTAAAATACATTTTAAGTATCTTATAACTATATGCGGCATATGCAGCAATAGTAAAGAATTCTTCGCAGTTGCTAAGCAATTTTAGAAAAGTATATTTTTTTTCACACAATTTATTACAAACATCGCAATTAAAGTGTTTTCATATAAACCCAATCAAATAGATGATGGCAGGATGTGGTAGAATATCTCAAATATATTTTATTTTTAACAACTTATGACTTAAGGCTATAGAATTTCAAATATTGTTGTTGAAATAAAAAAAAAATAAGCTTTCGATCAGTAAAAACTACTTTAGCAGTTTAAATGTTTTATGCAATAACATTTCTTGTATGACAATAACTTGATCTATATAATTCACTAGCTATTGTAGAGAATGAAAGAAATAATTATGTCGCAAATAAATGCAATACAGTAATGGTTATGAAAAACAACAAAATTTTTAAGTAAGCTTATTATAAAAAAAAATAATAATACTTATTTAATTTCCAATAACATAAATAGATTTAATAAATACAATATTTTGACTTTATATTTATTTATGTTTGCATTATTACTAAAAATATAAATAAATACTTTTATCACGCCATTAACTCAAAAGCACGGTATGGGATTTCATTTTAAACTCTTAAAAACTATTTATTTACATATTAAGCACAACATGCAAGTAACAAATAAGCCCTACTTTTTAGAGCTATAAAAAACTTACTGTATCATTTTCCTGCTTTAAAGCTTGATAAAGTTTATCTCTTTTAGTTATTAATTCGTTTTGTTGTTGAATTAGATCTAAATGATATATTAACAGTTCCTTCAACTTTTTATTTTGACTCTCAGTAACATTAAGTTGTTCTGATAGCCTTGATATGTCAGGAACTGCACCCGAAATATTTTTTTCGTCACCCACTACACAATGTGTGGATACCTCGACTTCCTTCTCTAGTTGGAGGTCTTGCCTTCTATCAGTACTCTGAGAATGGCATGCATAAATATGGTCAAAAGGAAAACTCAGCAAGCCGTCTTTCGCGTCCAATTGGGGCAGTCTTGGCAGTTCCGCCGAGAAATTCACCAAATTCGTTTCATTTACACTATTGCGACTGTTCATTTTTATAGGAAGCCAACCGTAAGTCACTTACGACAAGCCAGCCGGCTGTCAAAACCTAGCTAACAAACTCGCCACTTAAACCTTTCATTACAACGAATTATAGGTTCTCTTTATCAAACTAGTTCATACAAAATATTAAAAATAATCCTTATATTAATTCACTATCACATTGTCAAAAAACTAAAATTCAACGCACTTATCTACTTTCTTGTTCTGTCATTTCTTTCACACACATGTAAAATGATAATAGACGATTCTACAGGAATCAAATTTTATGTCAAAAATATCGCATAGCAATTTAATTCACAAACTTCTTTAAACACTTAATAATCTTTTAAATACATTACTTTATCAACATTTAGTTTATGTCACCCGTACAATAATTGTAACAATACTCATTATTCATCAACTAAGCGTCAAGGCGTCAACCATAGACATCTGTTTTTTCTAATTCGGTAAGAAAGCGATCATAGTAAAAATTTGTATATATTTTAACTTAACCATAAAGTTTTGCTCACTTATTAATTACTTCTACTAAATAAGTTGATATATAATTTATCATTTTTTTGAAATATGTACATTTTAGTTTTTTTATACGAAGAAGTAAGTATCATATTTATTTAATTTTTACAACGCTTGCTATGCGTTATAGGCAATTGCAGTTATTATAACATTTCCTAGATATTTAATTGTAATATTTATTACTAAAGGGGTATACAGATAAAATTTTAACTAAGTATAATCAAATATAAAAGAAATTTTTTAAATTGTAAATTTTAATAAAAACAAAATTAAGTATATTATCATTTAAAATATTTTAGTCTCGTATGTATGACTCTTATGTAGCATACACAGCAATTATAGTTTTAAATTCCATAATATTTTATGGTCGAAAAATCTAGTGTGATTATGTTTTAAAAGTTGAACTAAAGCTTGCAAAGAGGTTTAATACCTAAAATCCTACTAGACGCGGACAATTTCACATGCCAATCCAAAATAAAATGTTCATTTTCCCCGTATCCGCTTTAAAAGAGGCCAAGCAAAGTCATAGAGAGAGCTTTCAGGCTGTCATTTTTTTTTCTATTCCCTAAAGGTTTTGTTCGTCATATTTTATTGGACCTTATTGTCTAATTTTGTTTTGAAAGTTAAAGTTATATTAAAAATATCACAGAACAAAAAAGTTGATGTAGAACTGACTTATGTTGGACGAAATATATCACATTTCTAAATAAAAATAATAATCAAAATATTCGCACCTCTGTACTGGTCGATCCCTGCCTTTTTGGCTTTTGATTCGGTATTGTGTAAACCGCGGGTAATCGACGGGAGACTGGCGATGGAGGCGATGGTGGCTTCCAAATTAGGCATTTACCTATTGGCGGACTCGGACTCCTGTGCTTCGATGGCTATCAAGGATTTAATAAAATCATGTGAAACTTCATTTGAAAGGCATTTGACTGATCTTTGGAAAGTACACAAAGAATAGGCCATTACTATTTTTAATACATAAAAAACTTTACATGTAAAACAAAACAGAGTGATAGTATAAGTACTATTAGACAAACACCAAACACAAAGATGAAAGGAAATTAATGTAGAATGATTATGTAAGATGGAAGATAATTTAATAAGTTTTGAACTAGCTCACGGGGATCCGCCTCGTGATCTTAGAATTTATAAGGTACCTATTTCTTTTTTGCAATATCAATTTATGTATTTAATAGCTTTCCGCCCGAAACTTCGCCCGCGTGAAGTTCGGTTATATCGCATTTCCAATAGAACCTTTCAAAAGTCTGGAATAAAAACTATCACATGTTCTTTATCAAGGTCAACTCCATCTCTGTACCAAATTTCATTAAAATCAGTGCAGTGGTTTAGGCGTGAAAGCGTATTTTCCATTGTTAACGTCCCCGCAACCCCCCTTGTGGGTGGAATTTCGTAAAATCCGTTCTTTGCTGACCTCTACTCGGAAAAAGGAATAATCATAACAAATTTCAAGTCGCTACGCCTTATGGTTACAAAGATATCGTGATGAGTCATATATAGATAAAATTGGTATGGTCATAATATATACATATACGAAAATATATTGTGATGTGAGGCAATTTTCCAGTATAGAATTACTTCCACGAGGTCTCTCATGTAACAGATATAACAAGTAATTGTATGAACCACTTCTCGAGAACATCAGCATCCGGCAAAACCTTAATCTTACAATAACGTATGAAATATTAGTCTAAACTTCCGCAAATATTTCTATACTATGATATGATAGTTTTGTATATTAACTATTTCTATAACAAAATCTTTACAGATAGTAATATTCATAAAGCGGTGATAGAAAGAAAAATCTTTTGCTTACTCATGCGACATATTCGAAAACAAACGTAGGCAGGTAGGTACTTTGTGTAAACGATATGTAATATTTGACCAAAATGTTGTTTACAAATACCCATATTGGATCACTAAATATAGTGAGTCATACCAATGTTTTTTTTTTATTTTTTACATTGTCATTTTACATGTTTGTCAATTTAAAGTAAGTAATAATGCCTGTTGAGTCTGATACGACCTATTTAATTATTTTTTTGACTGCGATTTCGTTAGCCTGGACTTTGCTGTTGGATTCAAAAAGAAATAAATGGATGCATTTTAAATAAAATTTACATGGTAACGGATAACCTACTGACAGCGCCATCTATCGTCCGATAGCCTTCATACAAAATACAATTTTCAGTCTCTGTCACTTAAAAATTCGTTTTTTTTTTTAATTATAACCTTTATATTATTATTGTGAGGTCAGAAATTACATCAGCTATATTACTCACTCGATCTCACCACAATTTTTAATATTTACATATGTACCTACTACATTAAGTAGTAGCATACTGATAAATATAACTTCATCGTTCAGTTATTTCAGTATTTGGATTTTTCTTTTATATTTTATATTGGAAAAGGCATACCTAAACTTCTAAGTATTTTATCTGTAAGAAGTTAGGTATACAAAACTGGACTAGTGAAGTGCTGGAAATCTATATGCCTATCATTATATACAGATGTTGAGGGGAGCAGAATATACTAGCAGAGCAGAGTATTTTATCTTATTAATAATCAATTTCATGTTGTATATACACATATGGTATATAAGTTATTCAGCAACAATGAAAAGGAATTTTTAGATAATTGTGAAACATTCTAAGTTATATAAACTGTCCAGTGTGAAGTTTCAAGTTTTGAGTGCACTTATTGTAATCGATTCAATAAGATTAATCGTATTAAGAAATGTCGATTAGGAAGATCTTAACATTATTACCTTACATATCTGAAAAAAAACCCGTCAATATACATTTGTAAATAACTCTGTACATCACTAACCAAACAAGTCTAGACTAAAATTGAAAACATGCAATCCTTTTGAACTCAACCATAGAAGCAGAAAAATATTGAACAGCAATAATAATTTATGCTCTGTATATTTCCCTTTAAATTTCGATAGCGGTAGATTGATCAGGTAATGAAGAACGTTATTGAAATTGAAGGGTTTATAAATTCATATTTTACATTTCACGAGAAAGCAATTTTGAAATGTTGCATCTCTTATAGGTATTTCGTAACTATTATAGAGTTATTAAACTTCTGCCACTTATATTATTTTTGCTACATGTAGTTTTATTTGATTACTTAAAATTTTAAGATTAAAAAAGAAAATATTGAAATATATTCATAAAAGGCTCGGCTTTTATTAAAAATTCAATTTAAGCTATAATTGTTTACACTTTTACATGGACTCGAAATGATACATGCTTTTGTCGTGGATAAAAAAATGTCATTTCTCGAAATAACTGGTTTTAAAATTTCACTACAAACGAAATGTTTGACGAATTTTTTTCCTATTTTGGTTTTATTTACTTCATATCCAAAGGGATGTGTATATTTTTTTTAATACCAAACGCGTTTCAGAGAACGTCAAAGCGATATGAGATTTAAAGTAAACATATTTCAAATTTTAATTAAAATATAATAAAATACCGTTCAAATTCACCGTTCAAAAGAGTATTTCACTTAAAAAATTGTTATATTGATTTAGCTTTTTTATAAACTGTTATTTAATATAACATTGAAACATAATACGTACATGAAAATTTATTTAGCAATCGTAACTATAATTAATTAACATATTAATTGGGAATACTGTACCGTATGTTGTATATCTATTAGGTAACTCGTATCTATTAGTCACATTTATATAGGTACGTATCCTATTGAGATGTCACATCGAGACAAAGGCAATCTATGTAACAATCTCTATATGCAGGGTGGATTTGAAATGTGATCTAGTACCTACGTCCTATATACATACATTTTGATTACATCTCATATCTAGTCATATGTTTTATATTCTAAATAAAAGACACAAACAAATGGCAAATTTCCTTTGCAATATGTTTAATTGACTCTTTTCAAAACGCTTTCTAACCTTGTAGTTTTATCAATGTTGTACTATTGTAGAGACAACATCGAAAAAACTAAATAAATTACTATAGAAAATATGTAATTACTATTACAAAGTTACAAGCAACATATCAGGGGATCTTATATATATGTAATAATAATATTTATTTTTATAAGTGTGACCTTCTTGGAATTTTAAAATTTCCAGAAATGAAGATAATTATTAATATTCGTGTAGAAAGTTCGAAAAGGTTAGGCCACATTTCGTGTTACTACCCAATGAAAATGTTAGAAGGTTAGGGAATATTCTATGTTGAAGACAGAGTCTTAAATCAATATAAGCACATTTTATTTTATATATTATTAAATAGAAAAATCGTTATGGAATTAACATTAATCTTCAGTGTTTTATTTCATTCCAAATACGAATAAAATAAGGATTTAATACCGTTTATAAAATATATTTTATGTTCGATAACTTAATGAACTTCAATAAACAGAAATACTGGGAAAACATTTCACTATAAGCTGAATTTAAAGTTCGTTTATATCATTTGTGTTAAATTATATTTACTTTACGTAACTATTTATTTTTAATAATAATGCTGCCGATGGATGACGCAAGAGCAGCAGAGAAACGTTAATAGGTAAATATTTTCTATATTTGAATGAAAAGTTGACTTTATGTAATTGTAATTAAAGCATAATTAAGACAAAAAATGCCGAGAATAACTTTACAGGTAAGTACTTTACATGTTGCAAATAGTAGACATCAAGTTCTTGAACAGATTTCTGTTGAAACGTGCATCTTAAAAATTCATTTCAGATATAAATAAAGTCTTCTATTTAGAAATAACAAAGATCGATAGGCCATTCTAATTATCCTTCGCAAAGCACTTCTTGCAATATAGATACGTACTTACGTATAATTATAACCCGTATAATATTCATGATTACTTCAAGAACACTGAAGAGGAAATCATATTTTTTACTATTTGGATTTGTACTTTGTATATTCATATTCTGTATATTAAAATTAAATTAATTTGTAACATATTAGGTAATTAATATAAAAGAATATTCTTCCTTACACAAAAATCGTTGATTTTAGGACAAGAAATTTTTGGAAGCATGCCAATCAGTCACATTCAACTCATTGCATGTGTTACTATGAAAATAAACATCTATGAATAAATTTTCACGATTTCCACATTCAGTCAGTAATCGTGTGGACGGCCCGCAAGACTTTTCATATCACTACGTGATACTTTTCAAACTGGCTCATCAATTTTGGATATCATATCATCCTCCGTCAGGTAAATAAATCTCACAGAGATTTTAACCTAACATTATATAAAACTGCAAGTACAAATTCTGTAGAATTTCATGAAGTAATTTTAAACAGGAGTTTCAGTACTTTTTAGTTTGTGAAACACGTTTCAATTAAGGCTTGTTTCTAAACAACTAGCACAAAACATGTTTTGAAACTAATTAAAAGGGTTGATTTAAATAAAAGGTGCAAAATATGAAATGGTAAAAGGAAAAAAATATTTATGCTGAAGCAATTGTTTTAAACAGTTTAAAACATACTAGAGTTTTTGAATATGATTAATGTTTCGTGCAACAAGAGATTCTGAAGTAAGTTTGTAATTTGGTTAATATTAGAAATATGTTTTTATAGCATTGTAGATAGTATGTGCTCAGCATAACATGGTTTTTAATGATCGTGAGACACAAAGGACATGCTTAATGATGGCATAGACATAACAGACACATACAAAAACATCTTTTCAAAGAACTCGCTAATACAAATATAAAAAGTTTTTAGAATATAAGAAAGATACATATAACATATAAGAATTTTATACAATTAAATCTATAAATATTTCTTACTCGTAATGAGTTCATGGCTGCTCACGTTGTTAATATGGTTTTAGTAGTAACTGGTCTTGTGATTATTCTCAAAAGGAGCAAAACATACCTCCGGCGGGGATGAAACTCCACCGATTCCTGAAGAAGAACTGGAACAACAGAAAATTGAACATGAGCGTCAAATGCAGAAGGTATTTTTTGACAATATTTTTATAGTAATAATTCACAATCATATTTTTTACTACGTACTTAATAGGTACTTAGTTATCGACACACGGAATCAAAAGCATCGTTATAAAAATTAGAAATAATGAGGTTGGTTCTAAACGACGCTGGCGTAATAGACACTACAATGTCCTGCATTCTTATTAATATCCATATATTAAAAATGCTTTTTCTTCTAAACTAAATTAGCTGGATAGCAATTACATTCATTTAAATAATATTAAAAGAAAATATCATACAACAACAGTAAATTCCTGAGTATTTTGCAACTCAGTATTATTGGAAAGATCTTTAAGAACAACTGTAATACGTATAGCTAATTAACGTTAAGGAAAAAGAATGTCAAGCCAGAGAAGCGGAGGAGGTTCGGAAATTGGATATAAAACTGCTGCACCAACGGGCTATAGAAAAAGAGGAGGAACACAAAAGAGAGGTACTAAAATACTAGAATTATTATATTTTTGTAATATCTTGATCACTGATCTATCAAAAATTCTTCAAATAAGTTTGTATTTTATGAGAACGCAAAAAAAACTCTAAAGCAATTATTTCATCTCAGTTCTGAACAAAATAAAAAAAAAATATCAATCTGCTAATCGACTGAACAGAAATAGAAATATAAACTTCTGTGCAATCAATTTTGGTGTGTTATTTTTTACAGAATCTAATTTTTTGTTGATGGCTTAGACTATACATGAAGATGAGAGCAAATAAATTTAGTTCCGTTAAGTTATTATTAATTTGTATTCCTCAAATAAATAAATAGATAGCAGAAGCAGTTGAAGAGCTCCGCGGTCTAAACACTTCTTGGTCACATCACAGACTATGCGATCTACAAAGACAAGCCGCGAGGTGGCGTCACAGTCGACCGTCGATACCTGATACCAAACACTACAGAGTACTACTTATTCAATTTCATAAACATTTTAATTATTATACCAAACATAACTTCTAATACTATTATAAAACATGAAAAAATATTTTTATATTGTAATTAACACGACACTAATCATTAATGATAATTTGAAATAATGAAGTACATAAGGAAAATATGCAAATTTACGAATACATACTCATGTGTATTATTTGATATTAAAAATATACGACAGATATTCTTCAATAAATATCAGATAAAATGACAATAGTATTTCGTAAATACAAAAGAGAAAGAATTTGTTCGTGTATGAAAAAGTAAAGTGCCTACTTTTAATTTAACTAACTTTACACATTGAGGACATGCTTTTGTTAAAAGTACGTATTGTTAATAAAAAAATGAACTAAAAGAACGTGCCTTCGGGCTTTATAAACTTTTACTTTGTGCTATATATGTATGCTAAATGTTCGTAATAGGAAATATACACATTGTTAGAACACATACCAACTTTGGTATGGTTGAAAATTAAATTAATCAGAAGTTTAGCTGGGTTTAGACCCTCTAAGGCCGAAAATATTGATGGCTAAGTCAATTAAGAAAATAACCTATTAAAGTTGAGGATGTTCTTTGTTTTAAGTATTTAAAGTGATTTTAATTTCAAATACTAATATCACTACTATTTTTATAATCTTTCTATCGCTCCTAGAACGGTAATAGACGGTTGGAGATTTTATATTAAAAAAATAAAGCTTAAAAGGAACTAACTTAAAATTCTAAACTAATATAAATATAAAATGAATATATTTCAGTGTTTTATGAGTTTTTTTTTATTTGACTTCTAATATTTCAGAATGCATTAAAGAAAGCTTGCAGTGCCCAATTAACAAAGCCGCAATCTAGTCAGAGCATTAGTGACAATGAGGGTATTTCTATCAACCTGTCAAGACTAAGCTCTTGTAGAGGTAAAATTTTGTTATTAATTAACACATAGAATAACATTTTAGAGTTTGTGTGGAAAATTTGGTATCTTTAACCTTTTAAAGAATTTCATAAGAAGGCTACTTTTATTTAAAGAAACTTATTATTTTCTGATGATTGGTTGCACACACACACACTACAAGCTTACATACTGCAAGCTTATTGTTATATATCAAAGGTATTCCCATATTATTTCAACTATGTTATTACCCTTTGTAAAATTAAGCTTTCCCTCAGTAATATGCAAGAGGCTTTGTTAAAGAACGTTAAATTGCCAGAACTCTTCTTCTTTGTTCCTAATCATTCAAATTAAATTACATTTATATTCATAAAGAACAATATTGCATATTACAATTTTATTATTTTTTGTTTAAGTGGTTTAATATTTTCAAATTCAATCGAGCAAGAAATATTGAAAAATTGTTTTGTACTTTATCATGAGGCATAACGTTAATAATTTATTAATGGTCTCTCCTCTGAAAAAAGCTAATCTAGGCTTACCGTTGTTATAGAAATAAAAGAAAAAATTGTGTTGCTTTATACAAGTTTTATTATATTCCAGGTGAAGTGTATTAGATTTGAAGCTTTATAAAAGGTTGTCTCAGAATCATCTCTCCAGGCTTTTAGAACGGAATATTCGCGAAAATTTTATTTCTGTCGTTACTCTAGTCAAAGGAACGTTCAAAATTGAAAATAGTAATTTAAAAGTTGAAGGTTTGAAAATTGAATTTTCGCTTTCAGTTTGCAATTTATTTGTTTGTACAATTCTCTTCTCCTTTGACAATCGTAAGCCTTTCTGATAGACTGATCGCATTGTATTCGACTTTGCATTTAGAATAGTAACATTTTGATATGTAACAGACTGAATGTGGTTTCCTTTGAGCAATGTATATTCAATATACGATACATATTGTAAAGCCTCGATGATAACATTCCATCCTTAATTCGCAGAAAGACTCGAAAAGGATTAAAAATTTTACATTCATCTATATATATAAAATAAACTCGTGTTAGTTACTCCACTTAAAACTCAAGAATGGCTGAACCGATTTAGCTGAAAATTGACAGGGAGGTAGTTTAGA
>DVQO01000055.1:0-39575 GCA_018231785.1 Danaus gilippus
AGTAATATATTTATAATTTTAAAATAAAATAGTTATTTTGTCAATTTCACTGCAAAACAAGGAATTCTGTAAGAGAATTTGAAGCAATTACTCAGAGTTAAATTATAAAAAATGATTGTGGACTTAACATTTTCTCAGTGATCTTGAGCTTACACCAAATCTAGCCTTATTGTTGTGCTTCTGTCTTGAATCGAGTTAATACTTACTTTTTTATTTTGTACAGAGTATAAAAGATATTCCTGTTGTTTGTTTAACCATAGGCAAAGTAGAAATAAGTGATATAACTTTTATAAATTGTTTGTATGTATTTTGTATTCTATAGGAACTACATTTTTTCTTGCTATGAATCATATGGATATGTAACGTAGGGTGTGAGTGCAAGTGGAATTTTGTAACTTTTTACTATAGTAAAGTTTTTTCTGAGTATTTCTAGGATTTGTTTAAATCTGCAAGTTATTCATTCGATTTGGCAGACTTATCTGTTAATTTAAAAAAGTTTTAAGCAAATGGCATAGCGTTTCAATCGTATTGAAACATTGTTTGAACTTCTTCTAAAATGAATTCATTATTATTACGAAAACTAATTAGTCTATGAATACATCACTGAGTTACAACCACGAAGATTAGTTGAAAAACAGATACTGGGACAAAAACGTAGTGTTATGGAATCGGAACATCAACCTAAATTGAGTCCAATAAGGGCATACCAAGGTATTAAAGATTATACATCTTGATTTTATAAACAATTTTAGAATTCATTTCGACAATGTAAAATATTTTTTTTGTATTTGCATACCTATTTAGTTCTTCTTGCAAACACAATGGAACCTGAAGATACATACACAAGCCTTTCTGAGTATCATGATTATGAACCTAGTTTAGAATTCGATGATTCTGAATTGATACAAGCTTCAGGATTGGGTAAGTTAAAATTTAATTTGTTATTCATACTTAGGCAATAGAAATGGTATTAAAATTTGTGTAAATATCATTGTCTTAAAGATACTTAAATTGTAACTAAAAACACATTACCATTGCGTTTTAAATATACATAATCAAAATTTTTAATCAGTATATTATTAATTGATTGTCAATATTCTAAATGCAGGAAAACATATTATACTTTATTAATTTTTTGTTTCATGATATTTTATAAGTAGTTAAAAATTTTAATGTATATGTCATTTTTTTATATAAATAAAACATTTTTAAAATAAAGTTACTTTAAAACAATCATTATGCCTATTAAAACACTATAACTAGAAAATTAACTCTTATTCCGCCGTTTTGTGGTAATCACAATATAAATGTTCATTAAATCTTATTGTAAGTAAAAAAAATTGTTTCATATAAATTGTATTCTGTATTAAAAAAAAAATATTTTACATCTCCGAATCTTTGAGTTAATTTCCATTCGTCGGCTATGTTCAAATATTTTGAGTTTGATTGGAATCATTAAGGTTTAAACATATTTTATTCATGCAGTTTTTTAATAACTACCTGCAAAAGATAATTTGAAAAAGAATAAATATTTAAAATATACATAAATCAGTTGTAATTGTTGTTTTTCTTGAAATTTTCTTATAAAATGTATGAGGGGGAAAATGATTGAATGTATTATATGTATATTAATAAATATATAAGTATGGAAATAAATCATATATATTTAATAATTCATCTTTCATATTAAAGGTGAATGTATAGTGTTTGTATTATCCAACATGTAATTCCATTATATTGTAAGCCAAATGTTGTTATTCTAATATTAATAAAGTGGTATGTTCTAATATGACCTATTTACATTGATCTTGCCTGAATCAATTTCTCTTCTTCCGTATACCTGTAATGTTCACAAACTTTACATTGATTTCTTGATAGTAATAATTAGTGACATAATTATTGTCTTAAAAATATACATAAAGTGGAATTGATAAAAAATTGTCCTCTTGAAAAAAAAAAATCTTTTAAAATAATTATTGTTCTCACAAACAAACCTTAATTAAATTATAAAGTTGTTTGTTTCATACTTTATGACACCTTCTTACACTAAACTTGTTACATTAAAGTTATACAACTAATGTCTATTCAAATAATACTAAATACCATATTTTTTTAATATTTAGCTCCTTTCTGTTTATCCTGGTTAATATTCGCAATGACCATAGGAGGAATTGTAGAAAAGCAATTGGTGCAATATTTTTGTCTCAAAATATTTAAGGATTTGCTTCCAAATTTTATTTACGAATATTATGTATTTTCTTTATTTTATTACTTTTTATATGTTAAACATTTATCAGCATCATACACGTATTCAAGAAAAAGTATTAAAAATCTTTTTTATTCTAAACTCGACATCAGTCAGAAATAACGATATGTTAACTCTGGCGTATCCCTGTGCAAAAGCGATTTTTAATACTGGTTACAGAGAAAAAAGTTGATATACCTAGACATATTATGTTTTTGTATAGATAATGTGTAAATTTTCCTATCGAGAAAAAAACACGGTTAAATTGAATCGTAACGGAACAAACAGTTTTAAATGTTATTAATCAAGATTTCTTACATGATAACGAAGGTTAATTTATATTAAATATACCATTGTCTTTATATAGATATGATAATCGTCATTTTCCTAATCAAAAACTTTCCTAGTGATTGGTTTGTTAGGACAACTGTCACAATAAGTTAAGACGTTCTCGCCACTAATATCTAAATGACACCTTTTAAACGCATGTCTAAATGTTATGACAAATTTGTTACGGTTTCGTTACACGGACGCTGTTTATTTAATGTTCTTATTTCATACCAATATTAAAAAATGTATGCAACCATAACTTAGTATGACGGACAATAATGAATATGCAATTTTAAGGAATCTTTATCTTCATATTTAATTTTTGACTTCAATCAACAATTTATATGGAATTAGAAAAATAACTCGATTTACAAATGAAAAGAAATAACGTTATTTATCAACCTCGCAATTATATCTGTTATGTATCTCAACAGTATATTATATTAATTTTATATATTATAGTGTAGATTTGTCAATTATTCTTCAAACTAAAATGTAATTTCCTAATTTAATGTCCTTCTAACCACTCTTCGTAACTCATATTACTATAGTTGATTGGCTACCCGATATCACCGCGCTCGCGATAACAGCCAATATTAAAACATTTTATTAATATAGCTCACGTATTTATTGCCTACTAATATATTGCATATAAAAAATAAATATAATGGGCTTTTTTGTTTTAAAACAGTTACAATAAAATTTTACTAAAAGTTATCCCAGTTAAAATATAACGCTAAAAGTATTTTCTATTCCATAATTATCAAGTCAAAAACCCTTTAATGATAGCAAAATCATAAACAATTCATAAAATAATTCACAACAAATATTAGCCGGGGAGTACAAATATTTTCAGTGAAGGCTTTGATATCCGCCGTTCCGTCAGTATTACGTGCCCGTTACTCGAAAATGCATTACGTAATGCACTCCCCTTGCAATTAAAATTTTCAAAAATCATTATAATCTAAAATCGGGTATATTTTATCACAACAAGCAGTCTCGGTTCATAAACAGGTGCTACGGTATCAAAAAGTATCTGCATTGTAAATAAAAAGTGAGTGCACGTGAAAATCAATATTTTTAACAGTTATATAACGCTATTGCATACAAAATATTGTGGCGGCTTGATGTATTAGGATCGTAGCGTTTCATTTATCTATGTGTCATTTTTAGCACCGTTGCCACCTGAACTGCTCGACATACCCGACGATCTCCTGAAGCGGTCGGCTAGCGACGGAACTATTGAAGAGAATTTTGAAAAGGAACTCGCTAAACCACCTCAAGTATACGCTGAGGTGAGTTATCTGACCAGTTTAAATTTATGTATGCATACACGTGACACATTGTTTATTTTCATCTAAAACCGAAATTGGGACGTAACTTATATTGTACATAGGAGAGCCGGCGATCAATAGTGCAATCTAGGTCTCCCGGGTCTCGGTGATAATTTAGGTCAGGTTTATAGGTATTATCAACACAGCTGCTTTGTTCATTCATAGTGTTTATGTGCATTCAGTTTACGCTCAGATCACTTTGATTGTTGATTCCGTTCAAGTTAACATGTCATTATTAAGTTGAAGCTTTGTCATCCAGGTCTGTATTCAATATTATTTAATATCATTAAACTTAAAATTCTTATAAGTGATTCATTTTAAAAATGACATGAAGTTTATTACTTCAACAAGTGAGTTTTCGTTTTGATATCTTAAACAAGAATCTTTACGTGAACATTGTATTATATAAAATATATAACATGGGATAAAGTTGTTTTAATTATGTTTTATATTTTGGTATATATATCTTCTAGTGTTATTGATTGCGAGTTATGTAACGGTTGTGTAGGCGTCGTTAAGCTATAGTCAATAAAGCAGGGGTGTTGTTTATTTAGATAGCTGCCTCATCGTTAGACGGCGATTGCTGCTGCGAACTTTCTGGCACTGGTTTGGTCGAGGTGGTGGGAGATGACGAAGTAGGCCGCCGCATCATCGTGGTGTCAGCTTGCCGTCTTCCTCCCAGTAAAGACTTGCATCCAGACGATCTGCTAAGGTACTCATGGTGTTCTTTTTTAAGACTTATCGGTGTTTTATGTTCTTTTTTTGTATTTCATTTCTAAGCTTTTGGTGTTTTTGATTTTTTTAATGTTTTTAGGTACCTAGTGTGTACTTTGGATAAATATGTGGAGCAAGATTATAGTGTTGTGTATTTTCATTATGGTCTAACAAGCAAGAACAAGCCACCTCTCTCTTGGCTATGGAAAGCTTACAAAGCTTTCGAAAGAAAATACAAGAAAAATCTTAAAGCACTATATTTAGTGCACCCTACAAATTTCATACGCATTGTCTGGCAAATGCTTAAACCAGCAATAAGCGTGAAATTTGGCAGAAAGATGATGTATGTAAACTATTTACATGAATTACAACAATATTTAGATTTGGATAAACTTTGCATTCCCGAACAAGTTCTAGAGTAAGTATCGTCCCGGAAAGCTAAGGGTTTTTGTACTGCCACGTAATCTGTGATATTCCTCACGATTGCTCACGCGATTTTCCTCTAGGTACGACAAGTTACTGCTGTCGAAGAACCCGCGGGTTGCTGAGATGGCGCGTCAGAAAGCTGAGCGTTCAGCGATGAGTCAAGAAGAAGCCCGAGCTTTGCCCGAACCGAGCTCGTCTGCTCCGAAAACACAGCAGTTCGGGGTTTCTCTGCAGTTCATTAGAGAGAACAATTCTAACATGGTCGACTCTATACCACCGATCGTGAGGGATTGCGTCGAGTTTCTCTCTAGGCCCGAGAGTGAGTTTAAAGTGCATTATTCAATTTATTAACAGAATTGCACACTACCCGCGGACATTCACTTCCTGTTTGCTCGATAACTGCGATGTTTTGTTTGTTGCGAATGTTTAAAATTAGCCATTTATGTTAACGAAATTGAGGTTAAAAAAGAAAGAAATATGAATACATTAGTTAATGTTTTAATTCTTGTACCGTTTTACTAGATGGATTTGTTATAAAAATTACAAAACGGGCACTGCGAATTAATTAGTCGGGCTTTTAGATTATTTGTGCTCTTGTCCTAGTTTTGGAGACGGAAGGTCTCTTCAGACGATCAGCCAACATCGTGGCTGTGAAGGAGATCCAAAGCGCGTGTAACAGGGGGGAACCTGTGTGCTTCAGAGACGACCCCACTAACGCTGCGGTATTGCTGAAGACTTTTCTCCGCGACCTGGAGGAACCTCTGCTGACCTTCGACCTATACGATGATATCGTACAATTCCTTAGTATGTATTTATAATTCAAACATTAATTCATCTCAAAAGTAGCTTTTATAGAAATCATTTTATGTAAATTTTATTTTCATATTGTGACATTTAAATTTTCTAGTTGGTTTGTAATCTATTTTATTGCCATTTCGCTTTTTTTTATGTAAAAGAAATATAGTTTAAACACTGAAATATTTAAATTAATTGATAACAAAGAAAAAAATTGGGTCCATTATCAAATTGGTATCGGTAATGTGACGTTTACTCATAGCATGGCCGAATAGAGACAAGCCGCGTCTGGTGAAGGTTATGATCCTGGAGAGGCTGCCGCTTGAGAACTACAAGCTCTTGAAGTACATCTTCCAGTTCCTGTGGAAGGTACATCGACATTTAAGTTTTATCGTATAAGAGCTCATTGTATACACTAGGTATAAAAGACCACTAAATTAAATAATCAGGAATTATTTACAACTATTATTAAAAAAATGCGTGTTCAGACGGACAGCTATTCTTTTCATCACATATGCTATACTTGTCCATTTACCCCTTACCATTTTCCCACTGTCAAACTTACAGTACATCAATTAGTAGTAACGTATTTCTTCCTGTAGGTTCAAGATAGGAGCTGCGTGAACAAGATGACGAGCAGCAATTTGGCGGTTGTCTTCGGACCGAATCTCTGCAGGGCGCCATCTGGTGTGATGTCACTGTCAGCTATCGCACCCATAAACGCATTCACCGATTTCCTCCTAGAGAACCAGGAATCCATCTTCATTATATAAACATACCAGATCCTCTGACTTTAATATAGATGCCAAATAACATGTAGTTTACCTGAATTCAAGTTCAAAGTATTTATGTTAGATCATAGTCCTTATAAAATGTTAAATGGTTTATTGTTTTAATGTCATTAGTGTCATGTAGTTTTAGTCAATTATTGTGACAACTGCATTGTTGCATATCATCCGTTGAGCTGGGTTAATGTTAGTAACACTTATCAGGTAATGAAGTCGACCTGACAATAAATGTATGGATGTGACCTTTAGACATTTGCCAACTAAGCAATACAATAATATGTGGCATTGGTTTTACTAACATGAACTTAATTATGCTCATTTTATTAAAAAAAAAAAATAGTTACAATTGATGTTTATTACAACCTAATATACCATGGTTAGTATGTCTTAAATTGAGCTTCATATTACCTTTATGGCCTATCAATAATTTTATGAAAACTTGAATGAATGAAAACTAGCTTTTTATTGTAAATAATTTGAGTCTTCTGTTTGTTTTTAATTATAGTTATCAAAAATAAAAGCGTACATTTAGCACAACATTGACAAGATACTATTCTTATTGTACAGACAATGCATCGATTTAAGAAAGATTTGATACTTTAAAAACGTTTTTCTAATATATTTTCTATTTTTTTTTTATATAAGCAGAAGTATCTACTATCGTAATTAAATTACAGGTACCCATGTTATATTCTAAATAAGTTTAATATTGTTAAAATAAAATATAGTCATTAAGGAATTTAGATGGAAATTCGCATTGTAGAGACAATCTTTTTTGGTGAAGGTTTAAATCAAAGTATACACATCAAAATTTTTAGACTTGTATCTACTAACTAGAACTATAAAAATGTATGTCTACATTATATTAATAAAAGAATGTGTATAACATGTACATAGTTTACACATATTTGATCATGTTACATTAGTTTGTCATTAGGAAAGCTAAATATGTCCATAATAATAGAACCGATTTAATAATTCCCTTTTTGTTTTTGAACATTTTGTTCTTGTTTGTTTATTTAATCTCAGATTTATCTCAATTTATAATACAAAACAGGATAATAATATTTAATAAAATTCCAAAGTCAAATTTATTTAGGTTTAAATTTTAACATGTACCTAACTTATAATTACTACATAATTGGTTATGTTAATGCTGATTAATATTTATAAATCGTGAACTGATTATAATTTTTAGAACCTTGGATTTTAATTATTAATAGCAATTTAATCTTTCCTTTATATATCTTTTTCTTTCATAGTATATAATTTGTATTAGGAACATTCCTTGATGGGGATGCAGTTTGAACAACTTTGATGTAAAAACTTAAAATTGGTTTAAATTTCAGCGATCTTTACAGGTTTCATTAGCCATAATTTTCAGAGTTTATTATTTCATATCAATATAATTTGTACTTCTATGATGTTCCTCGTATTCAATCATTTAAGGTAAATACTTGCTTGCATTTCCTCGAATCCGCCCAATTTCAACTTTTTTGGTATAATATTTAAATGGAATTGTCAATCATTTTAACAAATTCCATTTATGAATTGAACCTCTTGAAAAAATGTTTATATGCTACATAGTTTTTTGTGGACATTATACATGCATAAATTTCCTCTATATAGCCTTGTCATAATGTGGTAGTCATAAGTTGATAAGTATCTTATTTATATATTTATTCCTTGTTATTTATAAAAGTATATTTTTATATATTTTTGAGTACCATTCCTGTACAATTTAAACTTTACTACTGGCTACAGAATACATTCCAGTTTAAAATGTATATTGCCATCTGAAATATTTATATGTCTCTCTGGTTTTATTTTTCATATTTATTTATTATAGTATGTTATTCCCAAGTAAATTATAGGGGAACGATTGTAACAAGGTAAACATGGATTATGTAAAGTGGTAAGGTTTTATATAATGAGAGTTTTGTATATTGAACAATGTTAGAAGTTGTAAGATTGTAAGGCTGTGGGTATGTGCCGTTTAGGTCTGTCAATAACAATAACGAAAATATTGTATATTCTTATATCTACATTTTTAATATCCTCAAATTCTGATTAATTGTATTTATTACTTGGCCCATGACCCTGTCTACATGATTTTTTTTTATTTATACTGTGATTATTGATGACTTTTGACGACTTGAATCTCTTCACATCTATTATTTTTATTTTGGTTCAATTTTAACTGTGGTATCTAATAATAATAAATAAAATGTTGCTTAAAAAATGATAAATTGATGTATCTGCGAAACTTCATAGGTACCGAATATTTTTTAAATTATTTTTATTTATTTATATTTATTTATTTTGTGTTAAATTAAGAGGAATGCATATGTATTTTAAGTGAGAGCCAGTTGTAGTCTTCAAATAAGTTATCTGATATTGATTTGTCTGTTCTGTTCCTATTTATATGATGACCTTCCATTGTCTGCCATCAATAGTTCAGCCTCAACTTACCTGTTTGTGTAACTCAAAGGAAATTGTCACACTATTTTAAGACTTCTATTGTTTTATTCATGTAACATCTTATAATATTTAAGCTCGTAATAATATTGGAATTGTCGATTTTAAATAAATGTGATGTAAATTATATGTATTTTATTAAAATTAGAAGCCTTTTCTAGGTTTTTTCTTGGATAATATAAAAATACTGAAGAAGGGTGACACATATTGGTGTTATTATTATTCTAATATAAGTGCTCTTTAGGCAATAAAATATTAAATAAATGAAACTGTTAAGAACAATAGTAAGGAAGTTGGTGTAGTTTATCTCCTAGGTGCGTTACTGCCTCTGCCAATTGGAAAATTACACAGTTATGGTTTGATCTAAAGTGTTTTGATCAAAGAATGTGGCACAAGGTCCATTGCACAGATTCAGTAAGTATTAGTGAAAGAGTATTTTTTGTTGAGGCTGGAATCAAAATGATTAATTGAATATGGATTAGAAATGTCTTTGTTTATTAAAGTACAATTAAAAACTCAATCAGAGCAGCTTCACAATATAATACATTTTTTCGATATTTTTTTTGCTAAAAATATGGATGACAACTGAAGGTGGGTCGCAAAAAATTTAAATGATCCTAAATTGTATTCCTACATTTTGTACAACTAGCGCCTTAAAATGTTTATTTTTTTTTAAATAAATTATATATTTTTTGTCGACCTCATACATTTCTTATTTGAAATTACATATGCACACATATATGTCATTTCTTATTAGTTTATTACAAAACGCTTTTGTACGTCATCTATAATAATACGGTTCCAAACAAAAATGATTTTTCCCTGAAATTGTTATTTAATTCTTGGACACAAATATTTAAGAAAAAAATAAGTCTTAAATTTTGTCTGCAGTCGATTTGAATATCTAGATTGCTATCTATATTACCTAAAGGTAATTGATAGTAACAATCGTTTTAAAATCGATTTAATTTTTGACGGTTAACTACTAAAGTTGGAGTCTGCACCAGTCTAACACAACGTTAGATTTAAAAGAGTATTTTAAAGAAAGGTTTTAATAAATATTGTTTGTAAATAATTGTGTCTTGAGAAATAAAAAATATATTTATTAGTTATAAGATTCAAGCGATTTTATTTTAAATTTATATATTATTTTTGCTGTATTGGATATTTTTAGTTATTGAATAAATGCATCTTTTGAATATAGATATATTCGTCTAAACGTCTACAGGTTATATCCATTATAGCCATGTACGACAATGAATCAATATGTTGCATTTCCGAGAAAATCCTCATTAGGGCTGTCACTATCTCAGCAGGTAACATTTTTCAATAAAATCTCTTGGAATACCAGAATTATATTATGAGAACTTTAATCTTATTATAATACTATGAATTATGAAATAATTTCAAATCGACTTCAGTTCTTGTAGATCTTATAAGTTATAATGCATAATTAACATCTTGTTGTTTTTACCACAAAGAAACAAAATAAATATATTATATAATAGGGAAACAGTGAAGTAGAAACACAATTGAAATAGAAAAGAATAAAATTAAAATTATTTAAAGGTGTAGTAAAATATCAATTTTTAATTTACACAAAAAATGTTATGAACATTTAAACAAGCAAATATTGTGTTACACCTAATATGAAAAAGTTTAGAATATGTAGTATATTAATTCTTGTTAAAAAACTATTGTCTGGTAACCCTATTGGTAAAATAGTTTGCGACCTCTAGTACGCCTGTGCGAGATTCAGTATTATGAATAGATATCGACGCACAGTTTGGGGATACCTTTAACGAATCTAACTACGTTTTCGACGATAATTTGTTAGAGATTCCATAAAATTCAAAATATAATACAATTTCTAAGTTACCAACAAAAACAGCTTATGTTAAAAATATATTTGTCTATATACATACATATGTATGTATTATATATATATCGATTATTTCTATTGTCTATATTTTTATATCATATGATGTCATTATTATCAATTAAAACAATTGAAATTTAATAAATAAAATATATTAATTTTCACTACAGGCAACATCGTTTTTTTTGAAGCGCCAACTAGTGGTTGATTTCCGTAACTTCTTATTGATATCTCTCACTTCGGTTTCATGTTGTATTATCTCCGTAATTCGTGCTACTTTGTGACAAACCAAATGTTTATGAAATATGTGGTTGTGTTTGGTTTATTTTAAAGTATTATGTATTGAAAAAACTCTTCTCAATGTGTTTATTGTGCGACAAGTTCTTTTCAAAACCAATGACATTATATGAACTCGATGTGCGTTTTGGCCATTTTACTTGGCTTGCGTTGGTGATTCGTATATAGTCACGTGACCAAAGTGGTTTTCGGATCAATGGCGCCAAAAGACTATTACAGAAAATGTATGTAAAATGAGTGTTATTTAGCCCTTATTATTGCATTACGACAAATTAATGTGCAATCAACTTATTCATTGCTATACATATGTACCTATGTTCATACCAAAATCTAAAGGAATAAAATGATGCGTAGGTTTCACGTCAATCTGGCAACAAAACAGTGCTGCTATCTATGTTGTCAATTTTGTTATGTACATAGTCTAATGGAGACTATCCGTGTAATAAATAATATACGGTAAAAGTACTCTAACATGGATTTATTGGAATCTATATCAAACTTACGTGAGTTATTTCAGATATCTGTAATTGTTACAAATGAATTTAGGAAGATTCTTTCGCTAATGAATACAAACGCTATCGCTTTCGTATCCCTGATCAATCCATAGGCCCGCCATACATTTTACTAGTGCAATAGTGAAACGTCAAGCAATTGTTGTTAATTTTTTCTTTACATTGCCAAAATTTACTTTTTGCACACAATTGAAATACTGTATTCATAATATAGGTATTATTTTGACTTTACACAAATGTTTATTTCTCGTTTTGTGCTGTGAATAAACACAATTGTCATATTTGTCAAAAATGCAGTTTTACGTTAAAAGGTCCCTTATTGTTTCTATTTTGCATAAAAGATGCTTCAAATTACGTAGTTAACGCTGTTGATGGTGTATTTGTACATTCGTTTATTATATCGAAATGAATTAGGATGTCATATTTTTATGTTTTTTTAGATGTATTCTTAGCATATTTATTCTTTATTCTCTTATTGTATATTTGTCAATATTGTTACTAGAATAAGTTTTATAGTTTAATTTTAATTTTTCTTATTACAGGTTTTGCCTATTATGGGATTGCAAACTAAAATGTCATCATGTGAATAATGTGACATTCTACACAATGTTGCTACCACGTTCAAAGTGTAAAGCAGTGAAGGGTTCGTGAACATGTAGGTTGTGAACAAATTAATTAAGATGTCGTTGCGAGGCACAAAACGGGCGATTGGGATGCGTGGGGAGGAGGCAGGCGCATCCAAGCGCCGCAGGACAGACCACGAAGACCCACTCTGGCAGCTTCGGCCTGTCAGTGACCTCAAAATGTCATCTATATACAACAGAAATGCCTCCGAGGCACCTGCTGAACTGTTCAGGTTTGTGTGAATAAATTTGTTAGAATTTATAGTTGTGTAAAAACATTATGATTATAATAGATAAGTTTTAATTAAATTGAAAATTGTAAGTGCTAGGCGATATTTTGAATCTCATATATTTTTTAGGTTTCCTTTGCACAAGTTTTTGCAAATGGAAAAACATTATTTATAAAATGATAGTTCTCTATCCATTAATAAGTAAAGAAGCAGTGCTGTCAATCTTCTTTTTATTTTAAACCTATGCTATTTTATTTATTTATTATGTTTATTATTTAATATAAGATTATTTTTTATATAAATGCAAAATTATGACAAAATTTTCACAATGGTTTTAAAAGCATTGCGATGATTCATATAATCAAAATGTGTTATTTTTGCAAAATGTGGTAAACTTGCTGTGCATCCTAAAAACTTTAATTCATTTTTAAAGTAAATTCACATGCTATGCGTTCATATTTAATAATTTGTTACAATTCAAGATACAATTATGATGTGTCTACTTAAAAAAACATTTGTTAATAATATAATATCTAATTAATAATATATCTCAAATGAATTTCCTTCCTTTCTTTATTTACTACAAGTTTGAATTCAAATTATTACTTTTAAAAACAGCTGTGCCTCTAGAAGTACTTATCAGTAGTTAAGTAGTCTGACATAAAATGTAATGTACATTTGATGATATAAGAAATTATATCAGATCAAAATGTAAGTATTTTATTGTTAAATAACTAACTTATTAGAGGTAATTAATATATTGTATAACTTTTTACTAACTGCTGCTGTATTGTATCTTGTTGGCATTTGCAATTGACATTGTTTTGAATTTGTAAATCAGTGAGAAGTGTTACTTTTTACATTATTGAAACCCATCATCCATTCATAAAATAATGTAAATAAATTGTCATTATTCATATATTCCTCATGTCAAGTTACCAAAAGACACTGAGAACATTTATTTAAGACCATTTGTGGTGTCAGAAAAATAAAAATTTTGTTCATTTGAATTATCTTTTTCTTAGACTATTCTTCAAAGAAATAAGATAACACTTTTCACAAGTCACTGAATTAATAAATTAAGGTAAGGTTATAAAATAATATGTAATAAAATTGAAAAATTTTGCATAAGGAATTGTTTCAAAACATCAGATTTATACCTTTTATTAGTATAAACAGGTCAGTTTTGTTCCAAATGGAAAAAAAATGTTTTGCTTATGTTTATTATTTATGTACATTTTGAAGATAAGAATCTTTTTAGTATGTTGCAGGTTTTGTGTCCAAATTGTATTACTACTTATTTCAGAGCACTCAAAGTGCAATGTAGTGTATATTATGAAATGAAGAGAATTTGTTGTTGTATAAATTTTGTGTTTGATATATAAAGTGTAATTTTTGAACTTTATTCCAATAGATATTTAAGCATATTACCAATAAAATTACAGAAAAGATCTTATCAGCGCAATGAAGTTGCCTGATTCAGAACCATTGACACCTAGCGAGTATTGGGTCATCACAGACACTTGGAAGCAGGATTGGGAAAGAGGAGTACAGGTTCCTGTTAACCCAGATTCATTACCAGCACCGAAAGTTAAAATCATTGATAACCCAAAACCACCAAATTTTCAAGATTTTAAATTGTAAGTCATTGAATTATCTTAAATGGTTTTTTTTGTAAATACATACATATCAAATAATTTTTTTATTCACAGACCTAGAGACAAGTACATACATCTAACTCGGGATGCTCATTATCAGGCGGATAAACATTTTCTCAGTACAACACCATCAAGAGCAGAGGCAGCTTGTAGTTATGATCTTGATGCCACAGACACAGCCTGGCTAAAACTTTTGAATTCAGAAAGAGCAAGAGCTGGTGCACCCTCTGTCACAGAAGATCAGTTGGAGAAAGTCATTGAAGAACTAGAGGTGAGTTGAATATGAACTTCAGACATTTTGATGACTGTTTCAAATTAGGTGCTAGTCATTGAGAATGGGTATTAAATAAATTGAGTTACAATGAAAACTTGCTGTCTTCAATATTGAACCAGTAATACATCAGATTAAATCTATGTATTCAAAATTTAAATTTCTTATCATGAAAAACATGTAAAGTCAAAAACATCAACAGGTGAATGATACTGTTTTTTATTTGTTTATGCTATTGAATGGCACTCTTCTGTTATGAGCTCCTCTACTTAAACAATTTTTATCTGTGAAGGCTATTGATAAATGTAGACAAGGTACTCCATGTGGTTGTAATTAGAGTAGATAATTTTTTCTTTAACTAATTGAAATATGTATAATAATTATTTCTAATAAAAATAGAAATTGGTGCTTATCAACTAATGCTATTAATACATTTACATGTTTTAATAAAGTATCACTAACACCCTAATATACTTTTAACTTCTCCAATTAGAATGTTTCATAGGTCAGACAGGTTATAAAACATTTTTTTAATTTATTATATTTGATTTTTTTAGTAATTTTCAGTTTAGCCATCAATAAAGTATTGAATCTCATATTGTTCATGTGTTACTATTCTAATTGATATAACATATAAATATATACACTTTCATTATGAGACAACTATAGATGCAAGTATCAAAATGAAATAGTTTTTAAATTTGGTGTAGGTATATAAATACGTATTTGTTAAATTAAAAAACTACATTAAGCTAGGAACGTCATACTTTTTTATTTGTAATAAAAGTTGCCTATCAACTTTCTGGCTGTTTCTGAATCCATGTTTTCACAGTGGAGTTTATAAAATTCAATTAAAAGTTGAATTGTTACTCTCAATTCCACTATTTCTGTTAAACATTTGTTAAAATTAATACTGTGCAGTGGCTTAAAAGTTTATACTTTGACAGTATTGACTTAAGTCAATATACTCGAAAAGTACGCAAAATATAATATAGGATGCAATAGTATGGCATTTAAATATTAAAAATAACAATTTAAAACATTGTTAAATGCAAGTTTTGAGTTCCATTGACAGTACTCAATAGCGATTGAACTTATATATTTAAATAAAACAAGGCATATTATTTACATTTCCATTGCACTTTAAAAAACATGATAGTTTAAATGTGTTTACAATAAAAACTTTTAAACTATGAACACATCCCTTCATGACATGTGCTCAAATAAATAAAACATTTGTTTTTGAAGACATTGAAAACACTGAGCTATGTGGATTTAGCTATCTCTACTCTCCTTTCCCAGAACTAAAACATTTAAAAGAGATAACAAACAAACTTGAATTTTTTTTGGGCATCAATAAAAGTAAAGTTCCTACTTTACAGATTTAAATGTAGTTTATTATAACTATATACTAAAATATTGGTTTAGGAATTTAACTTCATGGCATTAATGTCACTTACTGTTGCTTCTTGGTGGCTGAACCATATTGATGAGTAAAATATGTAAGTAGGTTGCACTATCACTATACTCTTTTAAGACCTTGGTAGGTTCGTATCATTATTAATTAAGACAATAATAATAACATCTAATAATAATAATTTATAAATAATCATATTAGAACATGATGCATATGAATACACTGATACACTTAAACACATACATGTATATATGTATACTCACACAAAAGTAGAGACAGTGGGAGGAAAATAAAATATAAGATTTAATTACATATAAGAAAAAGAAAATTGATATTACATATAACATTGCAGAAAATCATTGAAAGAAAATTAATTTTTAATAAGTTTTGAAGGAAAATATCCCTAAATGGTCAAGACCATTTAGGGGTATATGTATATAAAAGAGATTCAATTATATTACCTTGCTCTGTAATTGTTTACTCTTGACAACAATGGAGCAGGGTTGTTTGTTTTTCAATATGTTAAAGTTTAGTAGGTGAAAAAAAATAAAAAAAATGTTTAAAAGAATATCTTACAGGTCTCGTTTTTTTTTCAACATACATAGAACTCCACTACAATTTTTAAATGCCTTCGCCATTTTATGGAAGTTAATAATAAGATAGCTCAGTTCTGAATCATTAATTAGTGTAGCTAGCCAGAGGTTTAGCTATTGATCTATATAACACTAATAAATATTGGATTTTACAATATGAACATTTTGAAATTCAGTACATGCAATTTTACTTATGGTAATTTTGATTATAATGTTATGTATTGTAAGTGCATAGATTATTGATTATATTGGGAAATGTGTAATTAATCAGATTTGTGTTATAATTTGTATGTACATTTATTATTCAATTTCGATATATTTTTTATTTCGAGCCTAAGAGACAAAAATTTCTATATTTTTTAAAGGGACTCTTGTCCCTTTAAATGATTATAAGATTGTTATTTATTATTTTATTAATTGGTTGCTTTTTAATGGTTTAAAGTTTAATTTTATATGATGAAGAGAATCACTAGAATGAAGGTGAATGAAAATTAATTATTATTATGTGCATAATCATTAAACATTTAAGATACCAAAGAGTTTTTAGTACAATTTTATTAATGTTTTACTATATGGAAACAATGTTTTTTGTTAACTTATGTATAATGGAAAATAAAAAAAAACAAATATTACTAAAAGTTTTCAACTAAAATATACTGGTTTATAGTTCTGATCAATCACTATATTTTGGAGTTTCAAATTCATTTTACTTTTATTCCTAAGTTATATTTTATTTCAATGAAGATAATGTTTTTTAAATTATATTATGATGATAACGATTTTTTTATTATAGGTCCGAACGTGGGACAAAATTCAAGCGATTATAAAATCGGAAGAGGGTCTCGGTATAGAATATGACGAAAATGTCATCTGTGATGTTTGTCGATCCCCAGATTCAGAGGATGGAAACGAGATGGTGTTTTGCGATTCATGTAACATTTGCGTTCACCAAGCTTGTTATGGAATTACAGTTATACCAGACGGTATGTTAATATTAAAAATCCGTGAATTTAATATTTTTATATCGTTACAGATATTTATACGATACTTCCAAATGGTTTCAGGTCAGTGGCTTTGTCGACCGTGTGGAGCTGGTATCAGACCAACTTGTGTTTTGTGCCCTAATCTTGGAGGGGCTATGAAATGTACTCCTTCAGGACATAAGTGGGCCCACGTTAGCTGCGTCCTTTGGATTCCTGAAGTTTCGATTGGTTGTGCTGAGAAAATGGAGCCGATAACAAAAATAACCTCGATCCCTGCATCTCGTTGGTCGTTAGTGTGTGTATTGTGTCGTGAGCGTAAAGGTGCCTGTATACAGTGCTCTGTGAAAACTTGTAAGACTGCTTATCATGTAACTTGTGCATTTAAACATGGACTAGAAATGCGTGCAATAATTGAAGATGAAAACGCAGACGATGGAGTCAAATTGCGTTCCTATTGTCAGAAGCATAGTGTCAACTCTAAAAAAGAAAAATGTCCTGGCTCTGGCTCTGAAGAAGAAGAAGTTAAAAGAAAACGTCGTAAAGATATGACTTCGGAAGAAAAGACTCAAGCTCGTGCAGCGCGGCTGCAGGAAATAGAAGGTGAATTTGATCGACACGTCAGTGTGAAAGATATAAGTACACATCTTCTTGACGTTGATCAAGATGCTATCAATTACATTTACAATTACTGGAAATTAAAAAGGCGTGCGGGGCATAACCGCCCCTTACTTCCACCAAAGTCTGATGACAATGAACTGCTTACCCACAGACAAGAACAAGCGGATCTCGATAAAATGAAAATGTTTGTACAGCTGAGACAAGATTTAGAAAGGGTGCGAAATCTTTGCTATATGGTAAGCCGAAGGGAAAAGCTCTCTCGTTCATTCTTTCGAATGAGAGAGCAAACCTTTCATAAACAAGTGGCAGTGTTGTCTGCTGATTCAGATATTTCAGGACCAGATTTAGCAGCCATAATTGAAGCCAATCATGGGCCATCAATATACGACAGATTATATTCTCATCCAAATGCTCCTGATCATAAAAATGATTTCCAAGATCTCCTTGCTCGTATTGCACCCCAAGAAGCTGGTGACGATAAAAAGAAAGATCGTAACGGCCTGCTCAGAGGTGCAAAAACGACGAATCCTTATAAAAAGCATTATGTAAATGGATCTCGACGGAGTGGAAGTATGTATAGTGGTCTATCTAGTGAAGAAAGCGGTACCGAAATTAGGGGTAATACTAAGTACCGCGGCCGAGCTATTGGCTCTAGCACAGATGAAGATGTTAAGAAACCAGCTGTTTCACCGAAAAAGAAAGTATCGCCTAAAACCAAAGGAAAGAAATCTCCCAAAAAAACAGAAAAGAAGAAAAAGAAAGGCCCTCAATCTAAAGCACTAGTTGAGAGCAGTTGTGTGAGTGATATGAGTGAGGATGAAATTATAAAATCGAGAATGAAAAAAGATAAGTCAAGAAGCAAGACATTGCAACAAATGGAAAAAGAAATGACTGCTGGTAAAGGTGGTCAATCAGCTTCAGATAGTGATGATCTCATACCTATGCGAACAACACGAAACAGTAAATTCCCAATTGATATTTATTCCGATAGTAGTGAAGGTGCTTCTGTAAAGGAAGAAGTTAAACCTGACAAGTCAAAAACAAAAACTGAAAAGACTAAAGTAGACAAAACAAAAGTGGATAAATCTTCTAATGAAAATGATTCACAACAATCACTACCTCGTACGAAAGCAGCAATGAAAGAGTTCATTCCGACACAACCTGAAAAGAAAGTTTCTCCGGTAAAAGACAAACCCGCTCCTAAGAAAAGGGGAAGGAAACCATCAAATAAGGACAAAAAGACAGCCGTAAAAAGTAATGAGTCAGATGAAGAAGCTAGAGATAAAGAGAATATTAAATTTGCTAAGCAGAAAGACCATCCTACTGATTTAATAGTGCCACAGAGGCAGGCTGCTAAGAAAGCGTCTGAGAACATGCGTTCTACTACAGCAATTAAGAAGGAAGAAAATGTGCCCGAAAAACAAGTAAGTGGTGATGATACTAAGTCAAAACCAAAAATTAAATCAAAAGGAAAGGAACCTAAAGATATTCCAGAGAAAGTGGGAAGGAAAAAGTCCTCAAAAGAACAAGAAAAAGAACCAATAGCATATGTGCCTCAAAGACAAGCTGCTAAGAAAGCTGCAGCACATATCAAAAGTGGACTTGGATCTAAGGCACCTGCTACTGAAACTCTTGATAGCGATAAAAAGAAAGATTCTGAAAAAGCCGAAATTGCTAAAACTTCTCCTACAAAAGAAGAAGGTAAAAGATCAAAATCACCACAAAAAGATTCATCAAGTTCTTCTTCTAATTCAAGTAGTAGTAGCGACTCATCATCATCAAGTTCAGATGAAGAACAAGAAAAACCAGGAATTAAGCCTATGGTTAAAGCACGTGAAATTAAACCACTAAAGCCCCCTTCAATGTTTTCTCCACCAGGCTCTAGACCAACAGTGGACTTGCCCTTTCTTGACAAGGTGTCAAGACCATTGTCTTCAACTAGTGCCTCGAGTGATACTGACAGCTCTAAAGGATCAAGATTTTCTGGATCGGGAAGTCCCTCACCCAAACGTCCTCGAAGACGTAGAAAGAGAAAAAGTATATCAATCGATTTGCAATCTCCACACAAGGCCCCAGAGAAGAAGCTTAAAACTTCCGAACGGGGGTCCGAGTGTGGGTTATCATTGCCGCCTGTTGAAAGAGAGGAACCGAGCAGACCCAGCGACACGCGTGCTGCCACGCGTGCTCGGACCAGAAGCACTATTTCAAGCGGAAATATGCTTAATAAGTCTGACGACACCAGACAGGGAAAATCATCTAAAGACGACTCAGGAAATGTCTCGGCCTCAAGTAAAAGTTCCAAAGAGACCACCCAGTCCGTTGAACTTGCAACTCCGAAACGGAAAGAGAACGAGGAGGTGAAAAAAGTTGGGGACTGTCCACCTCTCGATGTTCCCAAAATTGATAATAGAGTGCGATCTATCAGGCCGAAAGGTCGCGTATCCATTGATGATAAAATCAAAGTTATGGAAAATGAACCTGTTGCTTTGAGAAGAAATAGTCCTAGGAAGAGTACTGAGCTCAAACATAAGATTGTTCCAAATAGGAGAATGAGTGTTAAAGATTTGGCAGAAAAAGAAATAATGTCTCCCCCGAAAGAAATTCGTGAAATAGTGCCTAAGGAGAGACGACCTTCTAGACGTGACTCGCAAATAATAGATCATGCAAGTTTGTCACCGGTAAAGAAAGTAAATACGACTCCTAAAGAACAGCCAACTGCTGTAGAAACAATCGATGAGAAAATATCTCCAGTTATAAATGACGACTTTTCTGATCCGGATAAGAATTGGCTTCCTAAGGCGCCTAGCCCGAACGTTCATCCCCCACCGGTAGAAAAACCAGGTGATCATGAGAAATATATGACTGAAGATAAGTCTTTGGATTCAGATTACGCAGATAAAAGTAGTATTAAAATGATTGCGAAAATTCAAGCTAATCTGAATGAAAATACCATGATTAAATCTCCTAAAACTCCCATGGATGCTCGTACAATTGATCCTATTGATGTTGAAAACCCTATAGCTCGAAATGTTAGAAAACGGTCAATTCTTGATTCAGAAAAGAAATTTATTGCTCAAGATGCTAGTCATGTTCAAGGCGTCGAGATATCTAAGAGTGCGAAAATACCTTCAGCAGTAAATCCATTTCCGAATCGCGCCATGTTTTCACCACAATCCAAAGATAATGAACTATTTGAATTGGATATATTTTCCTCAGTTGAAGATAGTTTCAATCACGAAGAGATGATCAAACCATTTACGTCTTATCCAGAATTCTTTAAAAAGGAAGATTCTAAAGAGCAGGGTGTTCAGGAAACTCTAGATTTAGTAGATAGGTTGAGAATGCAACTAAATACTAAAAAGCCCCCAGCTGAAAAGAACATACAGGAAGATATTGACATGGGGGACAAAGAGCATAGAGCTGAAGATTTGATTACTGACATTCCACCTCTTACAAAAAGTGAGAAAACGGAAATATTCGACTTGCACGATAAATTAAGTTCACCAAAGAATAATACAAGCAGTAATTACCCCGTTTCTGAACCTAACAATCTTACCAGGAATTTTAATAACAAGGAAATACTTTCTGCGCCCTCTAATAGTAATGAAAAATGGAGTGATTTGACTTTATCTCGAAGCGAACAGCAGTTAGACCTATCAATAGATGCGAAATACGAAGTTGCATCTTACACTGAAGAAATTAAGGAACAAGGTACTATTCATTCAATACCTTCGGTATCAGAAGGAGGGGATTGTATATCAAATACCAAGAGTGACGATTCACAATCCTTGTCTGTAATTGACCATTCAGTTCACAGTAATGATCATGAACTTACACAGGACAATCCAACTTATGACAATAATAATTCTGCAATACATTCCGATTGTGCTACGATATCTTCACCATACATAGGTCATGATTCAAAATGGTCAGAAAGTAAAATAACAATGCGAAGATCCTCTGCTTCAAGTACCAACTCAGAAGGCTCAATTTGTTCACAGAAAGTAGATATGAAATCACATATTCGTTGTGAATCTCGACAAAGACCAGAAATTGATTCTTATCCACCAGCTTATGCGTGTCCTGTTGAAACCGCCATGCCTTTGAATCAGTACACCTCTTATCCGCCTGATTCACCTTTTTTGAACTCCATGGCAACATTACCTTTGTTTGCGCCAGGAGCTTGCGCATCATCACAGTTACCATTACCCTCTCCAGCGCCCGGACTGTATGCTGCAGGCCTTCCTTTTGGACCAAACCCTTTAATGCCGTTGTCTAAGCCATCATTTTCATTATGCGCTACATTTACTTCATCATCGCAAAATATTGCATTGACAACTGCAATGATAGCGTCGCCAACTTCTAAACCCCTGGACTCACCTCAAGATGATATTGATGTTACAAGTAGTGATAAATTATCTATTCGCGTGGCTTCTAGTCCAAGTATCAGCGTAGATTCCTTTAATGATTCAAGTAATACGCGACCTGCTACCAAACTGTCTAATGATAGTAATGAGACTATAATAAGTGTGACACAGGAGTCAAAGTCTCCTCCAAAGTTGTCTAAAAGTACTACAAAATTCCCTGTAAAATCACCGGGTAAAAGTCCCGGAATATCTCCTAAGCAATCAGAGGTTCCAAAAGGATCAAAGCGTGCAAATAACAGAAATAATAGAAGTCAAAGAGGACGGGGCAGATCAAAGAGCCGTGGACACGCATATGCATCAGGTGACTATATTGGTAATTCTATTCAAAGTAAATTAGTGGGAACTGTGTATGATTTTAATGAAGAACTAGCCAATGATGGTGTAGATCTTAAAGCATTAAGAGATAGACGAAAGTCCGTAGACATTAGAGATGACAGAAAATCTGAACACTCCTATAAAGATTCCTCTCAATCACCTCGAGTATTGAGCCCATCAACAATAAGTAAACGATCTACTCCTGAACCTAAAGATGTGAAGTTGATTACCCCTGAACAAATTGAAAAAGCAAAATCACCGTCAGAGAGAAGCAGTTCTGAAAGAGGGCCAGGTTTTTCACAAGTGCAGCCAGTGTTACCAGGTCCCGTGGATATGCGTACCTATAGTAGTTTCGATAATCCAGCACCACCCGCAAGCGATGCTTACAATAGTCATCTTCTTGCTTTTGCTAGTGGAACAGCTGACCAACAATTAGTAGAAATTGATGAGGAGGTAGAGAAACAACTTCATTCAGATCTTATGGCAATTAAAGCTAAATCTGGCATTCCTGGTATGGTGTCTTCGCAAGGAACAATTGAACCTATAAAAGAGACTGCTTTACCTCAATTACCGAAAGTATCGTTATCAGATTCAAGAAATCAGTTAAAAGTAAAAATCAAAGGTCCATTCTTGGATGCGAATTATTCCGCGAGCTCGGTGCAACCAGTAGTACCTCAGCCACCAGCTCCAACCTACGATTCTAATACAAATGTTTTAAATACGGCTAATATTTCTACCAGTTCGATGATGTCCGGTTCTACCAATCTTAGACGTATGCGGAAAAAAGAGTTATTACGTCAATATTGGACGCAAGATATGAACATGGATGATCCAACTAACGCTTCGACTATGGGAATTGCACCACCACCTGCAGCGCCGCAACCATTACCTCGTGCGGTTATTACTATACCTAAAGCAGTAGCATCTATGACAAGTATACCTACCAGAGAAGATTATAAGATTACAGACACAGCTGTTGACAAGAAAAAACGCAAAATAACTAGCGGAGTATCTCGTGAATTACGGCAATTAACAGTCAGTATGAAAGATGATTTTGATATTTCGGACGCCGTTAAGCTTTCTACTATAGCAGGTACTTCAAGTCAAGCACATAGAAGGCGTGGCAGGGTTTCAACGAAACCGAATCGATCGAGAGCTGCTTCTCCTGTTGCTCCAAAACTAAAAATAAAAATTGGTTCCAACATCGTCCAACAAGTGAATGAAGAATCATCTGGATTCCAGTTTCGTCCACCTAAAAAACGCCTTCAGAGCATACCAAAGTTACCTAGCTTTGAAGACTTGCGTCGTGAAAGCATGAAATATCGACGCATGGTGATGGCTGACTTTGAGGAAAACGAAAAGACAAGCAAACACAAACCAAACAAAAGTGAAAAACGCAAAAAGAAAAAGGACAAAAAATTAGAAAAAGAAAAACTACAAGTGGTTAATAGTGAAAGTGAAAATGCTACAAAATTGATTATAAAAATAAAGCGTACAAAAGAAGAAGAAAAGAAAGCGGCTGCCGGCGGTCCGCTCGCCAGTGCAGCGGCTGTCCCCGAACCAGCGGTGGACCCCTTCGAGTACGACCCAGGCGCGCAGGACCCTCTGGCCATAGACCCGCCTTTCAGCGCTGGGACGGCTTCCACATTGCGTAGGATACGGACAGACAAAGTGACGCCTATTCGATTAAAATTAGCCCGAACCTCACAGGGCTCGGGTTACGTGATGAAGAGAGCGGAGGGAGGTGCGGGTGAGGTCTCGGTTCCTGCTAGCGACGCGGCCCCTGCACCCCCCTCCACCTCAGCGGCTGTACCGCTCGCGCTCAATAAACACTGTGAAGTGAGGTGATATCAAACGCGTCGACGCCGTTGAATTAAAACCGTGTCTGAGAGACGTTAAATATACGTGTACAGTTAATATTAGAATTAGATGTAAATATTTTATGTAGTATAATATTCTTATTAATTGTCGATGTAGTTTGTTATATTATTTATTTGTATAGATGGAAAGCTCAATGATTAACTTAAAGTTACTCTAAGATGTATGATAATTTGTACATCATGTGATGTTCAAGTAAATTTTAATATAACATATTATATATTTTTGTTAATGTTACTATTTTACTTTGTGCCTCATTATATGGAATCTCATTAAGTATAATATGAGTATATAAGGTATTTTTGTTCTCAAAGCTGCTCTATCACAATCTACATCACAGACTGACAAGGCATTGATTCTATATGTTGGTTCCTTTTATATACAATTTTTATTATTTTAAGATTTTTGTTGAGGCTTTACGGAATCATTTCTATTTTCTTTGTATTTTAATATTAAGATTTATTTCTCTAAATCATATTTGCCAAATTGACTTAGTATCCAAATATTTTATTTAATTTTATTATATTCAAGTATTATTATTATTTTTGACATCTTTTTATACATTTTGATTAATTAAGACTTATTGAATATTATACATGCGTGTAAGTTTATAATCTATTTATAAAGTAATTGAAACATTTTAACGTATCAATCCGTGATGTCAAATATATTTTAAATTCAAATGTCCTATCTAGAACTTTATGTAAATTATTATCAATCTACTAAGAATTATAATGCCCTGTCAGTCAATTTTAATAATTATTTTTAGGATGATTATGTAAAAAAAATTCATTAATAGCTTATGGTTCATTAACAAGTTCTGATATATTTAATTTCTTTCTTTCATTCTTAAGAATTTAAAACATAAATTAACATTTTAGTGCGACATTCAAAAGGATAACAGCTTGCCATTAAAACATTGACTGAAGCACCCACATTATGATAAATGAAACGAGCAATCCAAATACCATCAGCAATTAATATTTTTTATCTATGTATTAATATATATTTAAATATATTTTTTTCTTAATATATATTTCACAGCATGTCATACCAATGAAATGACTAGTACATTTCATTGGTATGATTTGGCAATGAGATAGTATAGCATGGTTTTTTTGTTATTATTTTCTAATAATTTTTTTACCTGTTTGCTTATTTAAAAAAAATTGTAATTATTTAGAGGTTAAAATTGTATATTATTGTATATTGGACTGATTGGCATGTCGATATAATATTTCGATATTTTCTACACCTGTTATGTGCAATATTTGGCAATACTCATCGGGATAGTCAAGGTTAACGGGCCTAAGTGGGGTGTAATAGTTATAAGTGCATGTTTGTTAAGCGTAAATTATATCGTATAATTATTTGATCGCGATGTAAATAAACGATTTATAACGCGATGTTCGCGTCAGACAATATAATAACATCATAAAGACATCTTGCATCTGGAAATACGAAAATGAGATACGAGAAAATATGTTTTAAGGTATTATATAAATAAATATACTTATGTTAAAGTTTTTTTTTTATATATATATAGTCCCATTTTCGTATCTTCCCGATGTATAAAGTATGTGCTAAACTGCTATCATTCAATGTGGGTCCACGCGATGGTCATATTTGTTTACTGTTACTAGCGAATATTAGTTATTATGTATATACAATAGATTCAACACTCGATAGTTGTTGCTTAATACCATAGCGTTGATTCACGTCGAACGTTAATTTCCGGACTACAATAAAACGGTTCTGTCCATTGACATGTATTGAATGGTTCTTATCATGTTACAGAGTTAGGTATCGTTAGGAAGATTCGGTGGTCAAAAACCAATATAATTCACCTCATGTTTGTAATGTATTATAAAAAATATTTGGTCTTGTAAAACCAGCGTTCAATTATCTTGATATTTAAATTACACATAATATTTTAATTATTATTTATATATTTTCTACCGTTTGATACTTTACATTATTCAAAGTTTTTTGACGTTTCTACTACCATTTGTATCGAAGAGTTTATCTAGTATGGGAGATGAATTTGCAATTTAGCTTTATAGCTTGCATTCAGCCGAGTTCAAAACGTCGTCGGGACAGAATCCTTTGTAATTAGACCTCGTTAAAGATCAAGAAGTAAAATTTGACAGTATTTGTGATTGCGTATAAATTGAATGTAACTTGTCGCCGTTTACGGACGTGTAGCGCTTGCTAACGCGAGCTGTTTGTACATTATGCCACAGACCTATGTAAAACGTCGTTCAACCCTATAATCCGAGCGTGTCAAACGCGAGGCGGGCGTCCGAGCTCACTTTCATTATCTAATAGTATAATTCGATGTGAATGTTAAATGTTGCCATATATATCCGGTTACAATTGTAGAATAGTTATTACAATTGTATATGTTTGCTTCTTATTGCTATTTAATAGAAGGTTATTTATTAATTGGTGGATCCATTAGATGTTTTCCATTGTATGTAATTATTGTATCAATATAGATGCGACGTTAATCGTTGAGAGTTAAACTCTGGATATCATCGGTTATAAGTGAAACCAGTGTCGGTTCTCTCTGATCAGTTTGTGAGATAATTACACGTACACGTCTCACAATTAGCACCAGAATGATTTCCGTTACCATGCATTTACAATAATATTAATCTATACAGTTATGGCCACTATGTCAATACGTTGTATTATTCCTGTACATAGACTTACATATCTACTGTATTACCAAAAAACATCGCATGCAATCGAGTTTTAGGCTGTTATCCTTCACCGACTATTTCAGTTTCATGCTTGCATTTGAAAACCCCAACATATGAAGACATCGTACGTCTTTATTTAATATAGCATAATTTGTTAATGTGTTGTCATTTGATATCATCTTTCTAAAAAAAAAAACAGGGTCTGAGCAGACTTGTATTGTAAATATTTTCTACGAGTGTCTATTTAGTAGTAATAATTTAATAAGTATTAAAACAAAAACAATAGCTAAAAGTCTTGAGTATTACATGGAATAACATGCATTTTGTACCCTGAATAGCAGGTCGTATTTGTTTACACTCAAACCCCATAGTAGAGCTTACCGTGGTATAGTGGTTTCAAATTCTTTGTAAATCTAACAGTTATATGATTGGAAATGCTTGATTTAACGTGTAGTACTATAAAGAATCGGAATATACTTGTACATATAAAATTAGTTTTAAAACGTGTCACAATTTAAAATTTACCGTAGCTTTAGGTTTGCTCAGAAACTAATGTTATGTGACTATACAGCTTGCGATCTATGACGTAGGAAATGATTATTTAGGGCCCGCTCTCGTGGCTGATCAACATGGTTGCATTCTATTTAGAGTACTTTACAATTATATGACATTTATCAAATAAATAAATAATAGCAATATTTTTAAATTTTTAATCAATTTACATATTAATAGTGATATTTAAAAAAGAAACATGAATGTCTTATTCTTTTTTGTTTTTATTTTTACGTCTATATTCTTTCAGAGTTATATACATGTTTCTTAAATCAGCTTGCTTGTAATAAATGTTGGTAAAATTTTAAAAAACAATTTTTATGAGCACTCGGTTATTACAATATTAATGAGCGGCGTGAATGCTATTAATCATTTAAATTTTTTTAAATCAAAATTTACAAAAACATCGTGTATTATAACAGCTTTTTATCAATAATTATGAAAATCATTTCCTATAAATTTTCTCATACTATTTGGCTTTTAAACTTTCTTAATGGTTGTTTTAAAACTGAAAACACAAGTGTAATTTTAAAACAAACCTAGCGTTAGTGTACAAGCAACAAAATCACAATACAATTGTCTTCCCCCATATCCGCTTAAGTTACGTCATCTTGGCTAAATAAAAACTAACGAAAACCCGTATGTTGGTGTTGTTCAAATGTCTTTACGCACAAAGTCCTCACGAACTAACATCACATTCAAATAATAATTATTTTTGTTTAAAATATTACCTTAATACTGTGATTTGTTTATCTTATACATTTATAATAAATACTTGAATGATTTTTTTTTGTAATCAATATTCCAGCTACTGGAAATGGTAACAGATAATGTAAATAAAATGAAATAATAAATCCCTTTTCCTTAGACAAATATTTTACTATAATTGATGTATGTAATTATATATATTTTGAAATGTGTGTAATGATTTTTGGTACTATATTATGGTCGTTATTTAGATTTCGGGCTTTGAGCGCATGATTTTATATTGAGTATTTTAATTTACTGAGTGTTGATTATTATAAGTGTTGTATGGAATTGTAGTTTACTTTCTACTGTAAGTGATGTTAAGAATGTGTGTTGTTACAACCTTTATGTGTTATTGAATGTAAGTAGTTATACATATTATAGATGATTACGTAGATGGCATCGCTAGAGGCGATTCCGATCTCTTTCTAATTTCAACTGCCTCTGAGCTGACTGTGTGACTTGAACTAGGCATCTGTTTCATTGGACGTTGTAGTCACCAGGTGTAAATTGGCACTCCGTAAGTCGGGTAGCTCACAGTCGGTTTACGTTATATTTATTAAATGAAGTACATTACGCATCTTATATAAGGATATAACTTTGTGCCACAGCAGCAAAAGTTATTACTGTTAGTTATAAAGCCATGGCTGACGACTCATACCAGTCATTAGTATAAGAAAAATATAATACATATATATTAATATTTATGTCTTAGATGATAAACAAAAAAATTACTTTAGGAGATTAATATCTATACCACTATCCGTTTAAGTATTATGATCAAAAAAAAATATTTCAAACGTTTTAAAAACTTTGTATGTTAGATGTAACTTTAATTTGGTAAGATGTACAAAATACTTATGTACAGTGTGTAATGTTAAGTGGATAGATCGGAGTGGCAGACGCGAACCGACAGCTACGTATCGCGACGCGAGCCTGGGTTGTATATAGTGTTCCAAGGACCCTGTAAAATAACAAGTGTTTTCAAAGTGCACATAGTCGCCTCATTCATTAAATAAATTTTTTAGATCAATACCTTACTTTTATTTAGTAGTTCTTTCCTGTTCTGTTTCTTCCTTTCTTTTCTCTTCACTTCTGTTGTCTTCTTTGTTTTTATTTTTTTTTTCTCTATTCAATAATATCACCTCCATAGGGTTAAGCAACTGTAATCAGTAGGTACAAATAAAGGTTTCGTGTAAATTGTTGAAAATATATTTTAGAAGCTACGGATAGTTCTAGAATAATATTCAGGAGAGCCAAGTTTCAGACTAAGAATTTCGAGATTTAAAACATCTAATTATTTATTTTGTCATAAAAAAAATCTTATATTAGTTACTATTTTAATTAATTTTGATACGAACAGATAAAATTAAGATTTCTCCCAATTTCATTATTCTAAAACTATTGTTTATTTGTGTCGATACAGAAACTTAACAATGCATAATATTTTATGTTAAGTATTGTAATTGTAATATGGCCTCAAAAGTAAATCAAAATAAAATGATACCAAAACGTAGACATTGTTTAGATCATTCTTCCGATTCGGTTAGTTTTGATGTACCTTTTTTCCAAACGATTTCAATTTTTGAAGAAATCACCATATACTCTGTGTATATAGTGATTTCTATTTGAAAATTTGCGTGAATGTAAAAAAATAAATTGAAATAAATAATCGTGCGGTAATCGCCATCGTCTTTAACTTGACGTTAGTGTGTGTTACATACATAATATACATATAAACAGCACGCTTACCACGAGCTGGTATGTTCGGAATATAAGATCGTGTCCTTTTTTTCATTAATTAATCCTTGCACATGACAGTATGAATATAGATGTATGTATGTATAATATATAGAAATTTAGAATTTTTATCTTGTGATTTTGTTGACGGTGCATATTTGTGGTAAGAGTGCAGTTATATCGAAATCTGAATTTGATTAAGCTTTTTTCTTCAAACTAACAGGAATCAGTATACATAAATTTGTGTCTTCCTAGATAAATTTATTACAAATAATTTACACCGTACCTAAAATTGCATAAAACTATTAGGTAAAATTGGTTTGTAACTGACATTAGTATTCAATAATCGTCTTCTAATCAAAACGTCCGTTTTACAGGATAGAAAAATTCAATGAAATAATTAAATTTTAAATCAAACTCAACACAATATTTATTAAAAGTGTAATAAATATAAGTGTTGTCATTTACACACTTGTGTAGAAGTTGTTATCGATAAGTATATTGATAATGTTTATAAGATTGATTAGAAAATGTGTTCCATTGATGTCGAGGTAACACATTTTTAAAAGTATTTCACTGTAAATTGTGTAGTATTCTAAATAAAAATGTGTCCGATATTGTTTGAAGTCCTTCGTAAATTAGATAATATTTGTTGGTTTTGCGAGGAATGATTTCGAAAAGAAGGAGCTATTTTGAAACCAAATATGGATCTTCTAGAAAGAAAGCCTTGTGGTGGGTAAGTAAGCAATAGTTTTTATGTTAAAATTAACACACTTCTTACATCTGTGATTCAACATCTCTAAACCTTTATAAAAATAATCACAATTATTATCCTCGAAATGATTGAAGACAGCTGCCTGTAACTTTTGATTGCTTAATTTTTTTCCCTCTTATGTCTTGCTTTAAATTTGGAAATAAATGTCTTTAAATTTGGAAATAAAATAAATGTCTGGACTGTAAGGTTGATGTTACATTTCTGTAAACCTGCATTGTTGAACTTCTTCTTTGAACCACATGCGGGATGATTTATGAACAGGGACGTTGTCATGGAGCAACAGGACACCTTTATCTTGTTTCGTAATTTATATATTAAAGACGCATAGTATTTGCCGTTCACGGCTGGATTACTTTCTGTAAAATCCACCATCACAATGCCTTAAAAATACCAAAACATATGCACATCAGCTTTTTAATCGCTGTTGCAACTTTGCCGCTTATATTAAGTACACAATAAACGAACTATTTAATACAACACCAGAATTAGCTATATCAGGCCAGGTAATCAATTATATTTATGAGAAAGGGGAAAACTTTTATAAAACCGCTTGTAGGTATATATGTATTTACATATGTGTAAACTTACTTAAAGATGTACTCTGCTTGATTGATCCTGTATTTAGTTAAACCATTGAGATAGTAACGCGGCTAGTGTACAGTAAAATAGCTATGGTTTATACAAGTTAAATTTATATAAGTCAAACTATCTTGCTGATAAGAGACGGAAGAACATAGATTATTTGCCTCTTTAATTAATGTTCTAACTTGTTCTCCTACTTCCTATCCTATAATAATTGATTACCGGTCATGTCATAGTGGAAAAAAAACGTTAAACATTCCTGGACATTAAGCATAATATACCTTCTTCTTCGTCGTAATAGATTTCAGGTAAAAAAAGATACAGCAAAGACGACTGGGTTTAAATATGGCATATTTATTTGAGATTTCAATAAAAAACAACAATAACTTCAAAAGGTTTTTGTTATTAATTCGTAAATTAAAAACGTTTTTTTTTCAAGATATGCTTGTATCTATAATAAGAAATATAGAGGAAACTCACTCTAAACGAGCGAGTCAGTTTATTTTCCAATGGTTAGTTAACTACTCATTATATGATGCGTCTTACAAAAACCTAATTGACTAACTGACCCTTAGATCCTGACTTTGTTCACAGGACAGAAAGAAGTTACATGTGTTGTCATTTGAATAAAAAAAATATTGTCAAACTGGTTTCTCGTCGTAATAAAAGCTACAAAGCTATAAAAGCTACAAAGTGTCAAAGTTATAGTTTTCTACTTATATCTACTGATGTACGTTGCCGTAAGGTTAATCACAGTTTCAAGTCACTCATTGAGTTATAGGGAGGATTTTGGATATTATAGGATTAGAAAGCGCAATATGCTGAAAAACCGATAGTCAGGTTGACGTCGACTGTTATTAGATACGAGGACACAAACCGTTAAACGAAGTGTACTCCGCTCTGTAGGTAGATAGGTGGTTCAATGACGTAAGGAAAAGTTTGAGGAAGAAGAGCAAATGAATGAGATCAGTAGCGAGCTATGAAGGAACACATAGGTATTAAGTGTCAACTATGTTTTACGGTTGATGACAATGATATGATGAAGTATCAGTTGTTGAATACGCACATGCATTAAAATTTTAATCTATCGCCATGTTTTGCACTGGAATGGTTGAATAATTTGCCAAAACATTTAATGAAATACATTCAATAACCTATGTAAGACGATATTTTAATTAGAAATATTGTTAAAAATTTTATTGGAATATCGTATATATCTAATCTTGAATCTTAGGTCCCTTTGTTGCTTTGTTACTTCAGTACAGCTGTCCTGACATAGCTATATGTCCCCATACAAGTGTGATGTTTATGACGATATTTAACCCTGCATATTTTTCACGGAAAAGACAAGTAAAAACTCGATTATAAAATCTATGATGTTCTTTCTCGCAATGATTATGATGACGACTGATTCAGAATTTTATGATTTTTATAATAATATAAAATGAAGGAATTAATTAAACGATTATTATATTTACTGAATGATATAATTACTGATATATATATAAAAACGTGCTGACCAGTAAAGTAAATTTTGATAGGTTTCCTAAATTAACTCGTTCAAAATAAAAATAACAACCAACCTAACATTTTCGCAAACCTGAAAAAGTATTCAAAGTAAAAACGCAAGAAATAGAAAATTTTACGTAATCGAAAACAGTTTAAGGAGTTTTTTATAGCTCTTTAACGTGATGGTATTTTGTTATTATAAACCACTACGTCGGTTTATTTAATTGAGTAATGATAGCGTAAATGTGTGTATAACAGAATACTTATGAAGTTTTAAAGAGTAACCGAAATTACAGCCAGTTCTAATGAAGTAATACCAATTTAGTAATTCGCTACTTTTTTTTTTTTTTTTAGAACACTAATTTTAGGGCCAAATGTAATGTGTAAAACTACTTCTAGGCATAAGCCTAGGAGTAGTTTTACACATAATGAAATAATAGTGTTCATAAGAACACTATTATTTCATTAGTGTAAATCAATTTATTTGAAAAATGTTGATTTGCTACATTTTTAATAAAGCCGTTATTAAAAAGCAATTTAATAATAATCTGCATAATTTGAAAAATTACCAAGAGCAATAATTTTCTATCTACTTATTACTTAACATTTTTCACTATTCTTTTGAAAACATAAAAAACACTGCAAGTAATGTCTAGAAACTTGAAATAAAATTAATATCTGCAATTATGTTCATTTCTTTGAACCCATTATTTTTTAGAATTCATGGGACGAGAATTATATTTATATTACGAAATAAACATTTATGATGATTAATTAACATTTTTTTATTACAAAATAATACACAAAGGTATACAGTATACACTTTTCTGAAGTAATTAAAACGAATGATTTTCTTAATGTAGACTCTATATTAAATAAACCTATTTAGTTGTTAACAAAACTTATATAATGTATGACTATAGAATACATAAAATAATCTAATAATATGAAACTAAATACTGCTGCTCATTTCACAATAAGATAAAAAATGCCTTATGCTTTCTTTAGGTTTCGTAGTAACAAAATTGTATGAAAGATTTTTATTAATTTGTTAATTTTAATAACCATGTCAATTTCATGTTTTCATAAGCAATTAATAACAATTATAATTGGACTGTCAGACTCTAAGTTCACCATATAAGATTGTAAAATGAGTCACACCACCAAAATTTTAATTTTGTATTAATTTTGATTGAACAATACATGGTTAAAATCTTTCGTTTCATCGGATTTATTAGGATTTTAGTAAATTGGATACAAGGGAAGAGAAAAGAATTTTAAAATTAGGGACATTTCTTTTACTCTACTTAAGTTTAAAGGTCGCAAATGAGTTAAAATACGTTTCAGGAATCTATCAACAAATGTCATCTCTATTTATTGTATTTTCATAACGATCTATCTCATTCTTATAATGAAAATAGAAATTAGGTAAAAGGAGCATGAGAATGTAATCTATTACATAGGCCTGTCATTTCATTTAACATTTTATTTTTTAATAAAAACTCTATAGGTATCGTACATTCTTATTCTTATACATAATATTTTATTAGTGTCTTGATTTCATTAATATTTTTGTGATAATTTTGGGTTATTTCAGTATGCAATAAAATAAAGTAAAATATTTAGTCTGTAAAGTAAATCTATGGTTCGGGGGTGTAGGACCGCATGCGCGAAGCAGACCTCGGTTGTGCGACTGGCAAACGCGGCAGAACACGGTTACTGTCGCGTGTGTCGCCATCGATCCACGTTCGTTTAACCATTCGGCAGCCGTCGCTACGGCGATCGCTACAAAATGCAGCCCCCACCTCGAAAGGTAAGCTAAGCTGTAAACATGGCTAACTCTAGAAATAATAAATAACCTTAGCTTTTACTAAAGCTCGTTTCCACTGCATGCGCTCTGCCGCTTCTATATAGCAATGACAATGAACTATATCGATAGCTTGTTTTCTCTTATATCTTGTGTGAAAGAGGTCTTGTCATTACATAATTTAAGCGTCTATCCATCAACATTAAGCCTAGAAGGTACAAATTTTTAAGATGGTCAGTGTCAAGATCAATGGGCCTTGTTTAAGCAAATGGCCTATTTTTTCAGTTTCCTATATAAAAGCGTAGACATCTTTTTGGCCTGAAGCGATTGCTTCTTTATGTTTCTAATGAAACGTATAGGATTTCGAATAAATATTTTTTACTAAAAAACTCAAAGTCGAAAGTTTAATAATTTTTAATATTATTGTAAGCAAAACTAATGTACAAACATAAAATATATATTGTAGTTTGTTTATTATTTTTTAAATATTAAAATTAATTAATATTTATAAACCGTAAAATCTAAAATACATATATGTATATAGACATATATCTATAATTCATATATATGGTTGCACAAAAACTTTATTAAATTATGGTCCTTTTATACATTTCTAAAAGTAGTTTACGAATTTTTTTTAATTATTTTTGAAGTTGTCATGAAACTTGACGAAAAGATGTTCAACATATGAATATTCAATATACCTATGGTTGTTTTTTCCGGAATTTTTGGTAGTGCTATAGTGGATAATCTCGTCTTTATCTTTATCACCAGACGTCGAATCTTATAGTAGTTAGTTGTACGAATTTATCAAGATTGAAATTGATAGAAATATGGAGAAGCCCAGAATTACAGCACGCACAAGTCTGGATTTAGGGATAGTTGACATTTTTTTTGTTTACCATATTCTTCTAGGTACTCTATTCTGGTTAGCTTAATTATGGATACTCCTTGACATTCTACGGATACATGTACTTGTAAAAATATATCGTCTAACGTTTACGCAAACAAGCAAGCAAGCGTAAGCGTATGTATTCATTTCAATACAAGTTTATTTTAATATTTAACACTCGTATCCACAATTATTTGAGATTGAGTTCTGAGTTAGCCTTGGATGAAATAAAGTATAACTTTAATTATATACATTAATTTGATTTTTATTGTAGGAGGCCATTAAATCGTATTTTTTCAATAGACAATGTTATTTAAAATATTAGTTACAGACAGGCTATTTCAATTTAGCTTCAATAGTAATTTACTGTATTCAACTGTTAACAAATGAATAGGAGCACCTACAACAGGAACGTGGAAGGATAATTGAGAAGGGACTATAAAAGGAAACCTTCTTGGAATCACTAGCTTCTTGAAATTGCTGGGATTAGACTTAAAATAAATAATAAAATTGATTCGGATTTTGCTTCTCCGACTCAATTAATTATATCGGCAGTGATACAGATAAAACATTTCAATTACTTTAAAGGAGCGATAGTTTAAAGGAAACTAAACAATTGATTTTACTCTTTGTATTTCGAATTTTCTTATAAAACTTGCTGCTGTATTCTTAGATATTTTAATTATATTTACACTATTTTCTATCGACAAATAAGTCATTCGACACAGTCACATACCTACATACGGTATTATTTAGGTACTGGTGTTATTCTTTTTTAGGTTAATGGAAACTCCATGATGACACGCTTCAGTATTCAACGACATTTTTGATCTCATTTCGTTCTCCTTTAGTATAATAGTACAACAATAATATGTGGACAATATAATACAAAATATTAATAACTTTAAGCATTTACAAAATTGCTACAGATATATTGCTATTATGCGGTTGATTTATCATAGAGGGGTAAAATTTGGTTTATTGTTACACATATTGTGTGAATAACTGAGATGATTGAGTCAAACTAATCGAGTCACTTGTTATAATCTATATTCTAAATGTGACCTGTTATTGTCACATACACATACGTGTTCATATACTCGTAGTTTACATGTTTCCACCCAATAATCCGACTAGATCTTCTATTAAAGATGATAGATATCTATTATAATGTGCAATGTTAGGAATAATTAACATATTGTCTATAGATATCCAAATAACATGACATTATATGACTGGACTAGAAATAATATATTTTGAATAATAAGATAAAGTTACGGAAAACTCTTTTGATGAAGTGGTGTAATTTCTGATTTTTTATCTGTTCTGGTATATATAAACATTAGAGAAACTTTTTTATGCACTGTAAACAGCATTCTCAAAAGAAATTACTGAGAATAGACGTGTTTTCAAGTTTCTTTCAAAATTCAGAGCAAAAAAGCTATATATGCTGACGAAGTGAAGGACAAAAACTAGTAGGTATATCACAAAAATATAACCCTGTAGATACTCCACTTTAGTTCGAATGGATGACACTCTTAAGAGGCACTTAAAAATTATTTTATTTTCAGTTTTTCAGAACAATATACATAAAAATAAATTCATTTTAGTTTTTAGTGCATTTATCAAAAACGAAAATAGATTTGATATTTATAAATTTTATTACCAATCTATTGTGATGGATTCGGAGACAAAATTGTCGTGGCTATTATTATAAAAAGATTATCGGAACGAGCAAATGAAAAATCAAAATTTCAATTATTTCTTGATACATTTTGATCTTTACTTTTATCCGAGTAGGCACTTTAATTTTTCAGAAATTCTCTTTTTAGTAAACTAAAAAACAAAAATCTCATACATAGAGCTCAAGTAATACTGTTTTTAATGGAAATATTTTTGAGTTCCTGCAATCGTTTTATTTTGCATCCGCTCGTGGATCGTCTTCATATTAGTTTACCCGTCGGGATTTTTACAGAGATAGGAGATTATTTTGTTTGCGAAAAAAAATCCAGACGTAATTACAATTCTAATATGTAGTATTAAGAAAACTAAATTGACTATCACGATTACGATCGTGATCTGTGGATTAAAAATGGTAGTTGATATATCTATATTCAAAAATAATTATGATTTATAAAAGGATGTTATTTGTATTAATAGGAGTTATGGCTAACAATGTTAAAATTACCTAATGGTAATTACCTAGCCTGTTTTTAATTGACTTGATGTCGAAAAAATATCATTATACTATTAATAATATTTTATCAAATCATAAATCTTGTTTAGGGAAATGTAGATAGAAATTTTTATTTTAATAACTTTCTTGACTATCACGATTTTTTTTTATTTTGTCTACACCATAGGCACATCTCTCTATGTAATAGGTACTTTTTTTTAACCCGCTTCACTTACAATGGAGAATGTACAGTATGAAGCTACCAGTTAAATATATAGTTAACTCAATTTGTATTTTTTCTTTAAAAAATATACTTATAAGAAACAGCTGCTAAAATTCCCCTTGCTTGTGCAGATATTACTAATTCTGAAGTTACTACTTCAACTTGCTTATTATTTAGTCCTTTGTCCACCTGACTGCTAGTTTCATATAATTATTGTAAAATAAAAGACTTACTCGTAGGTGTAATTCTGTAATAAATCCTTACTTAAATTATAGGCTGACTGACAGTAACCAATCCTTTACGTATGTTTTAAACTAGCCTTCTCTATAGAAGGCTATTTTAAAACATACGTTAGAACTTATGCGGTCAAATTCACAATTACTAGTTAAAGAGTTTATAGTTGTCAGGCCATTATATATAGGTATTATATTATATAAAATATGGAATATTTTTTCATTTATCTACAATTTTTTAATTAAACCTAAACAAAGAGATAGAGAAGATATAGTAGGTACCTCACCGTTTAGGAAACATCCCAAAAAACAGTTCAAGAGTATGTTATAATTTAACACCTAACTTATAAAAATTTGTGTTGCGGCTTTATCCGCAATTTTGCGTTTACTTAAATGTTATTATTGACGAGGCCTTAAATTAAGGAACTAACAAAAACCTTCCATTTACAACATTCCTAATATAATAAATACAGTATCAGCAAATTTAATTAAATTTACAAAAATCAATAAATTAATTCACATTTTCTGATTATACTGGCCAACATGAAACACATTTCAGAAAATTGATCATACTCTTACACTACTCTGGCGAAATTATCTAAACATGGTTTAGAACCACTGCAAATAGACTGACTTTAAAATGAAACAAACCGCATCGATATTGGCCAATCCATTTGGAACTACGTTGCCATAGACAGATACATTTTTTGTGTCGTGGATTAAAATATAATATCTTTTACTTCTTCTTCTACCGGGCAATTTCTCAGGTTTAGCCAGGGTCTGCCTTACATGTTATGAATAGTTTTGGCTAATTGTTTTTACG